>WTSP01011643.1:0-11576 GCA_025331215.1 Actenoides lindsayi | reverse complement strand
AGAAAGAAAAGGGAGAAAAGAAAGAAAAGGGAGAAAAGAAAGAAAAGGGAGAAAAGAAAGAAAAGGGAGAAAAGAAAGAAAAGGGAGAAAAGAAAAAGGAAATACAAATTCAAGCAGTAGAACCCCAACAATCCTCTTGTCACTCACAGAGACTTGCTGCTGGTCAGCAGACCCATCACAGCTCAAGCCACAGCTATGCAACTGCTAAGTAAACGTACACGTTCTATTTTTAATGAAAAGGCAAGAAGCTTGAAAAAAAATCCACAAAGAAACAACAACAGTAACACAGATATACTCAAAAAAAGCCTCCTAACATCTGGTTTCTTCAACACAGGGAACTGTCTCACACACACACAGACACATACACCAACTCTGCATCATTTAAGGAGTTTTGATATTTCAGAAAAGCAGCCTCCTTTACTTTGGGAGAATTTTGAGTAATGTTTTTCAGCATCCCAAAGACAGACAGGGGGAACAAAAATGGAAAGAGTAAGAAATCAAAAACTGCTTTTTGATAGTTAAGCTGACAAAAATCAAAGGACAAAGATGTGAATAATGAATGCTTAAGAGGAAGTGCAAAACGTAATATGAACAACTTATTACAGCACATTTTTAGCACATATATAAAATACACAAGAAAACTATGTCAATAAAAGATCTATTCTTTTTAGAATTTATGGTCACTGTACTGACTATGAAAACCCATTAACTTCACAAGTCTCCCGAGTGTCTTTAGCTTCACAAATATAACTTTGTACTATGTTTTAGCCATGTTCCATGCAATTTTTTAAAAAAGTATTTCTGGTTCAAGTAACCTTAAACCTCCTTATACTACCTCAAAGAGGAGAAAAAAACCCAACCAAACAAATAAATTAAGTACTCCAGAAGAACTTACCCAAAATAACTTCCATCATATCCAAAGAGAAATAATTTTTAATTTCATGTTTTATAGTGCAAATACCTTTAAAATATGAAGTAATCAGTGTTTTCACCACAGGAGACAACATATACCAAGTACTGTAATTCAGTTTCCTCTGTTGAGATCCACTACACAGCTCAAGATTGAGCAATATGCAAAAAAATCATTAAGTTTATTACAAAGCATGTAACACTACAAGTGTTTAGCAGTCTGATCACAGAATTTTATGTCCAAGGTTATTCCTGTGCTCTTCAGTACAATCAGACTTAAGTGCTAATGCATATTTATATAATGAAGCCCTACTGACTTATCCAACTGCAAATACACTTTCATACCCTTCAACCAAACCAAGTTTCTTTATGAAGTTCTTCCATAGTGCTATTGCAGCTGTATAACACTTACATATTCTGATATACACATAATGAAGATTCACATGAGACTGTCACACAACTTATTTTTAAAGCCTTCAACAAAACGAGGTGACATCCTCACATTGTAAAGGAAGAAATAATTTAAGACAATTTTTTGACCACTGGGTGCCACTCTTGTTCTCTGTAAAATAAACTGCCTGGCACTAACTCAGTCTTCTCAGTGTTTTTTACTGGTCCTTGGTGTCCTGTGTCCCTGCCCCCCCCAACCACCAGCTTTAAACATCTCTGATTCTTCTCAGCTGGAAGGAAAAGATGGAAGAATTTTTTACACAAGTTTCCATGAAAACACTACTTTTCAAAACCCTTTACTGTTGCTTCTAGCCCCCAGAATGCAATTTTGAGAGTAATGCACACAGACCCTTATGACCTTATGATATATGAAGGATTTTTCTAGTGGTCAAGTTATGCAATCACCTAGTTATTCTATGTCTGTATCATCACATTCATAGGAACAGAGATATATGTTGCAGCTGTGTAGACCTCTATGGCAACTGTTACTAACAGCTTCACATTGACTTTGCAAGGACTCAAGACTGAGACTTTGAGCAAGATTATCAGGCTTGCTCTGTCTGTGCCTCTCCTGAGCTGCCTCATCCTTTAATTATTTTTTTATTTTGTTAAACTTAGTGCAGGTGTAACAACAATTTTTCTAACTGACTAGGTGTCTACAGTTAACTTGGTTTACTTTTGTTATTCTTTCTATGGTACAACCACAGTCTTACACAGATTGCAGTAAAAAGGAGCTATTCCATATAGAATGAGATATGAATTTATGAATAACACCATGATGCAGTATTTAGAAATACAGACCTGGTATAATACCAGACACCTTGAGAGGTGGCAACCTGGGATGTAGCATATAGAAGAGCCATGAGATTACTTTCTTAGATCGGACTGTTAATATTCCAGTTATACTAACAATTCTTGTCTGAACATTTAAGGTGGGTTTCATGCCTGTCCATATTTTAAGTGTAACACTGCCCTGTGCACTCTATTTATCATGTCAAATAATTCCATTATCAAACATCATTGCAAGCATATGTACATTACAACCCTACTGTTTAACACTACTCCTTACATAGATGAGAACCTGAGGTACAGAGTAAGAAGTGCTCACAGAAATTAATATAATGTATGATGGAAATAGATACTCAGCAGTCCAGCAGGTATAGGTATCTATGCACTGTATTGTGGCCCCAAGGTACTGCAGTCACCAAAGCAAGTAGCAGACCACAAAATTCTATAAAGTCACGTAAAAAGTGTGACTGATAAGGAAGATGCACTAAATTACTTAGTCTCAGGCTAGCATCCTGAAGATGCTCTCTTTGTGCCTCCTACTCTTACTAAACAAATACTAAAATAGACTTGCATCACACCATTTAATTTGCATTTCAAACAATATAACTAGAAACCACTTTTTCACTACTGTCTTCTACTTCAATACATGTCCTTTTCCACATTCCTGCCATTTCTCTGCTCTGCTTTACAGATTGCTTTGATAACAAAGCAAAATGCCCTCAATAGTCCCTGTCTATGCATGGCACGTCTGTAAAGCCTTACAAAATACCTGTATTCAGGCTGCCGGCTTACAGGATGATCATCCCTTGGCCATCTGTATCCCGATTCATCCTACAAAAGATATGTGCAAAACAATTGTGTGATGTGTCTCAATATCAGAAGTCAGGTACACTTGATTGACAAATGGTACTTATTTACTGCAAAACCAAAGCATTTAATGAGTAAAAGTATTAATCATTCACAGCAAGTTTCTCTCAGTTTGTTCGCTCGGCCCCATTCCTCTTATTTTCAATCCTAAAGAGAGAAACTTTGCAACACCGTACAACACAGAAAATGTGCAAAAAATTCCCAACTATATACACAGGCCCTGACTTTAAGAAAAAAATTCTCTTTGAAATATCATCGGTAGTTTGAAATCACAGAATTTCAAACACCTGAGCTGGAGGAGGCAACAGTAATCATCTTTCAAGAGGACCATAAATTTTGTACTGAAGTGTAGCTATTGGGAAAAAAATTCATTCAATGTCATGACAGAATCTAAATACAAGAGCAACTACACAAATTAGAAGGACAGGTAGACAACATTCAACAAGTTGCATGTGCGAGGTCTTGTTAAATAGAAAGATTTTGCAATCATTTTTCTATTCATCCAGATAACTTTTCACTGCATTACAGAGAGGATTTCTGGCCACACTGGTTTTCTCAGCTCAGACTCTGAGCTTTCCACAGCGCTGGACATGGGGTCCAAGTCAACAGAGAGCTAGGAACCATAAGAAGCAGCAATCAGGTGCTACCATATGATCCCAAGAGTCTTAGAAGCACAGTAATTGCAAAAAAAGCACCAAGTATCAAAATGAGGATGTTTTCTCTATTAATTCTATTCCAGTTTATGAGAACAGATGTAACATCAATGCATTGTCCAAAAAAAAAATATTCTGATTGCTCAGTATTCAAGTATTAATGAGAAGATAAACATCATAAACATGTGAAAAGAATCACCTTACGTACACCTCGGTGTGGGGGGCCACTTCTTCGGTCATGGGCAAAGCTGCGACCCTCTTCATAGTCTCTGTACTCAGCATGACTGTAATCATCATACCGACTGTAATTCCCATCCCCAGGTCTGTCAAGCAGTGGTGGTTTCTTGGGCACAACATTTACTACTCTATGATAATCATCCTAAAGCACAAAACAAACAAAATCATATTGTTTTTAATAGCTGGAAATCTGTAGTGAATACTCAGAAGTAAAACCGACAAGATCTATCTTAACATGAGACTATAATAATCTCAAATTCTGTGACTATAATAATCTCAAATCTGAAATAGCAGAGGGGAACACCAAACGTTAAAAATCATACCAGTCTAATAGTGGAATAACTTGCTAAATCTAATTGGACACCATTCAGATGCAATCCTTAGGCATTACAAGCTTAATTATAGAGGGAAAATTTTCCAACACTGTCTACGTTTCTTTTGCAAAGTTTAAAGCAGTAGCATTAACTGCTTTATGAGCATTGGCTACTTTATTTAAGCATTAGCTACATGTATTTCTCAGAGACTTTAACTTCGGAATACAATAAAGATAGTTACACTTGTAATGCCTGCAAAGAGCGTATTTGAAAATACTATCAATTTTCTTAACATGAATAATATCCTCCACATTATGAAGACTACAATGAAGACAGTCCTATCCAAATAGATAAGCACCTTCTCAATACAACGCAGTAGGAGATTGGAGGATTCAAGTAAGAGAGTCAGTTAAGCACCTTCTCAATACAATGCAGTAGGAGATTGGAGGATTCAAGTGACAGAGTCAGTTTTAGCACTCTCGGTTTTTCTTTTAACACAAGTTTCAGACATTTTTTTTTGCTAGAATGCAAAATAAATTTATTACATTTTCTTCAAATAAAATGTCACACACCATTTACCAGTAAAAGAAATCCTTTAATAATTAAGTGGAAATTGCAGAGTTGCAAAAGATACAAATTCAAGTTTCTAGAACCAGGTATTATACAAACCAAGTGCAAATAAAACCAACAAAAGCATTAATGCAAGACCTTGTATTTTAAGTCTTCTTCCTTTAGCAAGATTTTTTCCTATGGGCCTTAAAAATACAAGCTATAAATGCAGAGACTTGAGTTAGCATGTGCAGTTCGGAGGAGGGAAAAGATACTCAAACTAGGGGTTTTTAACAGTAGTAGAAGTCACACACTAATGCACCAACAGTTTCTGTAAAAAAATACATTAAATTCACAAACTGCTAAATATTGTCATGCAAAACAAAAATTAGTTCCGATTTCAGAGATCACACAACAAATTCACTAGAGGGCAATCCAAAGCCAGCCTACAGCCATACTGATGCAATGTAGAGACTACACACACACAATCAGACACAGCCACAATGCTTCATCTACCCTTACCTCACTGAACATCCTGCACATCTGGGTTGTTTGTTGGGGTTTTTTTTTTAATTTGTTGTCTTACAAAGATGTGCTCTGAAGCTAAAATAAAATTGCTTCATGCTTGAACAGCGTCCAGAAGTCCCCATCACATAACTATACTGACACATAGAGGATAGTGGCACAAAAGCTCAAGGTGTACCCACTTACAGGTAATTGTGCCAAGTGCTTGCAACTTCATGTTGTGTACCAGGATCTGAAAGGGTGTGTTTCTATTACAATCTATACTTGCTATATAATTAGCACCTAGTTTAGAATAGGACAAGTCTCTTGCTCTCTCCAACAAGAGATTCTTCATTCGTATCATTGGCATGTCTCAGTTCCAACATACTAATCTATCGGCAAATGCTAAGTACATTCATTGAATAAACTCCACTTTACTTGTCTCGTCAAAATTAAATCAGACCTCTATACGTGGACACAGATACAATGGCATGGGCTTACAAGGAGAGAAACTACCTGCCAACTATCTTGAATCAGCAGAGCTATGTGAGGAGGAGTTTCACATCCACCTTTCCGTAAGGCAGAGACGCATCAGATCTTCATTTGCCCGACTACTGGGAGTGTTGTTTTGGGGCAGATGGATAGTCTTGACTGTGGTAAGTATGTATATTCTGCTAGTCCTTTCATCCACAGTTCCAAATACATGTAATAGAAAGATAGCATTGAACTATCTAGTTAATTCTTAGATCAAAATGAATGCATCATATCTTTTAGATTTTAAATTGTAAATTAAGTTTCCATAATGCATATGCTATGCATTACTCCCTGGACAGCTTGAAAGACTAAAAGAATTTAGGAATGTCATTACTGTAATGATTAAATTAAATTAGTAATGTGTTAGTCACTTAAAATGTTGATAAAAAAACACCACTGTGAAAACACATTCTGCCTTTCCTCCTGTCCTGTTGCTGAAAAGTATTTTGGAGAAGCAGCTGACTAAATACCCTGTGCAAACTTATCTGATTTCCAGTTTGCTGAAAATGCAGATATTTTGTTGTTGCCTGTAAAGAGAGTTAAAAATGTCACAAAGCAGTCAATCACTAATACACTACTCAATAGAGAAGACTACATAACTAGTACTAGTCTTGGTAACACTTCCAAAATCACAAGCTGAAAATACAGTAGAGAGAATCCAGAAACTGTGCTACATCAGCTATGCTATTGTTCCAGCATTTAAAAGAATTAAAAGACAGGTAACAGGCACAGGTACCTGAAATTTCATTTTGCCAAATGTACATTGCACAGCACATAACCAGGACTATCAAAAGTATTCTTAAAAATATATTTAAGGTGCAATAGCTCAAAAGACAAAGCTGCAACCCGATTTCTTTCTTCTTTAGAGACTCTAGACACCAGAGAAAAAAAATAATAATAATTTACCCAACTCTTTAGCAGAGATTTTTCTAAAAGTGTTCTGAAGTTATCCTACAGCAAAGTAAGCATACCTTCTGCATTTACAAGCATAGCATACAGTAAAGTCACCCTGCCTACTAAGTAGATGTCCATCAACACCCTTTTTGATAAGCACTTCCCTTACAAGGCTCCAAGTCACAATTTCTTTAGTAAACATGTATTTTGAACATTTGTTAGAAACATTTCTTATGATAGTTTAAGCATCATAATAAAAAACTGCACCAGTGTCAAGGACAGTGCTGAAGGTAGACATTTCACCACCTCAGATCCCTTCAAAGATGTACTAACTTTAAAAAAAAAGTAAGGCTGGGGAAATATTTAACATAGTAGAGCCTTTAGTTCTCCAGAAGTTATTAAAAAGCCCTTTAATAACTCAAAGAATTACACCCCAAAATAAAGTGATTTTATCAAAGACACAATTCTAAAACATTTCCCATAGTTTCAGAGAAAAAAAAAGATTTAATTTTGTAGGCATCCTACTACTTCTTTGTAGATGCATTTTCTAGATTTTTGTCTTAATGAGAAAGAAATGGAACTTGGAGTATACTAGAAACTTAAATACGTACACAAATCCAGCCCTTATGGTACAAGTCAGGGTAGAAAGGTACAGGATAACAGTGTAACGCTAAAGAAACACACTACACACTTACATCAGGATGAATCCTTGGAGGGATACGTTCTCTGGGAACTCTTTCATAGTCATACCTCCCTTCAGACCACATGTCATCTCTTCGATAAGCCACTAAAGACAATAATAAGTCCAGTTAGCCAAAACCAGCCTCATTATGAATAGATGAGAGGATAGTGAGCATAGATACAAAGGCTCCCAGACTTCCCCCAACGTAACGTATTATGCACAAACCCTGTACACACACTTTTTTTAATTAGATCTTTTAAAAGAAAGTCTACCTAGTTATAGAAAGTAATTAATGAACTTTAAGCAAAAATAACTCTGAGTACATGCAAGAACAACTGGAAATTAGTGCAGTATAATCAGTACGATTACAGGACGCACAGATATGATGAACAGCTCAACTGAAATATATGCATATTGCAAATACCAGCTGTACATATAAATTCATACGCACATACCTTATAGCAATTTTGATATTGCTCTGCTAAAAATAGAAGACTTCTTTTAAAAACAGTTCAACTCATATTTATTAGATGGAATAATTTCCACTTTTTTATATAAGATAATAACTGTGATTGAATTATTTCATCATCTCAACCATCTGGAAAGAGGTTAAAACACAACATATCATTCAGTTAGTACAAAGCTCCATACTTTGAATACATGAATGAAATGCATTCTCCACATACAGATTTTTTCCTGATGTAAATTGGGAGCCACCAGAACACGAAAATTCCTCTTTCCAGAGAAAGGTGACTTTCAAACATCAAAATTAGTAACTAAATAATGGTGGAAATAAACCATCACCATAAGAGATTCTAGTCACGCTACGTTGGACAACACAAACTTGAGGAGCTGAAAACTTTCTGATTATAGAGGTGACAAATTATATACCATATACCATTGAAAAGAGGTAGGAAGTTGCTAGAATTATATTTTTCAAAGTTTCTCTTCACAATGGTAGTCCTAGCTAGCAAAAACAGTAAGAAAAAGAAACAGCAGGACATATTCAGAAGGAGAAATACACAACTACCTACTTTCACAAAACAGAAAAACACTTAACTGGAAATAAACTTATGAGGCTATATAAAAATATTGATTATTACAGATGTTAAGAATCAACATGACAAAAGGGTCTATTAGCTGTAAACAGAGGCAGCACTGTCAGATACATATATTTTGTGAAAAACAACAAACACTCGCATACTTACTTTTCTGCCAGTTTTAACACCACTGCTTCTGAAGACCCATTCAATTACCTACCAAAACCAAAGTGAAATTGAAGTTAGCAAAAACTGCATATAAATATTTTCTTTCTTCAGTAAAGCCACACATTTATAATCTTTCAAATGTCTGATCCCCATGATCTGTCTGAATTAGAGTAATTCACTACATTCAGTTAAGAAAGAATATGAACTACTCAGATGAATTCACAATATCAAAAAACATTAAGACAAATTATTAGAGGACAAAAAACACTTTCCTAATAAATTCCAGTGTTTTCTTTCCCTTTTATCAACTTTTACTCACTATCTGAAGTCTCAGATTTCTTTCATTTGTTAGCAAGAACTATGGGAAACTAATTTAACTGCTTTCTTGAAAACACTCAAATATTAAATACAGTCAATTTATATTTGTCTTTCAATGTCATCAAGTAGGGAAAAAAAATAAGACTCAGTTGCATAAAAAGTTTGATTTAACAAATGCTTTTCCTTTGGAAATAGATAGTAGATTCTGATTAAGTAGCTCTTTTGTCAACTGCAATATGCCTTTATGTTCAGAGTTTGATTGTACCATGGGTACAAAGAAACCAGAGTATCTTCTTCAAACTTTGCTCTATTTTATAACAAACTTAACCCTAAGTAAACTCCATAACCAAAACACGGGGCTAATCTGATGTACCCACAGATTATAAATCAAAAGCTGACTAAACCAATGGAGTTTGGTTGGTCCTGGTTTGGGTAAGGGTAAGAGCTAGAGGGTCTGCTCTCTCCCTCTCCTCACCAGCGTGCCTCATGTAAAAGCTACTAATTCTGAAAGCATCGCTCATATTGCTGTATTTGTCAGTCAGGCATATCCACCTGAACCACCTTCCTGGTATTTTCACAGGAACTGCCTCTACTTTCCTTCATTCTCTACTTCAGAGACTTTTTCTGAATCCTTAGAAATTCATACTAGGAACTACGTGTGCATGAATTGTTCTCAAGTTGTCCCTGTGCCCTCTCCTTCCCATGTCACCATAAGGGTGCTCTACCTGCCCTTACACTGTCCCCACAATACTCTTTTGTTTGTACCTAAACCAGTAAGTGAATACATCCATGCTTTACAAGTACCAGGAGGGACAGAATTAGCTGAGACAAGACAAAATGTTTACACTGGAACAGTATCATGCACTTTTTCTCAAGATACCTTGGGGCTGGTGCCTTATGCCCTTGCCCCAAGATGGACCATTCCTTCTGTCCATATCCACCAAAGGGCACCCAAGCCTCCTGCTGGCACCTGCTCCCACACCTGCTGTCCACAACCCACCCATCTCTCACACACAGACTTTGGCACCTGATGGTGAGCCTCACTCCATTTTTAGACCAACAGCAAGTATCAGAAGCTGGATTCCAATAAGGTTTTTCAGGTGTTTTTTTTCCGCCTTTAGACAAATGCAGTAGTGCCCACACCCGGATGCTTATACATCATGCTGCTCTGTCAATCAGGCCACCTCCAACATCTCAATACACATCAGGGGCAGCAGGCACTGTATCACAAATGAGTGCTTAGTGTCCTGCTCCCTTTGTCTATGTGTTGCAAAATGAGTGATTACAGATTTTACGCAACTTTAAGGTAGTAGCAATTAAAGATTGACTAGCACTGTTAGGCTAAATCACAAGATTAGGGCGAGTGATTTTTAACAATACTTAATTATCAGCCAATTATCAGAGTGGCTTAATAGAAATTTACTGTTCTCAACACACCAACTTAAGGAAAGATTCAAAAATGGCAAGGTTCAGCCAAGACTTACACAAAGTTTCCTAAATCAAATCACAGACATACACACACACGAGACATACAGAGGTAAACCTGTCCCTTCTTTGCAAGTTGTAATATATTATTGGCACCAAATGATCTCTGAAACCTCACAAAAATCCAACTGTAGTAAATTACTCACTATTCTCTTTCATCAGCACCTCTCAGCAAATGCTCCTGGAAATCATCGCAAAATCTATTCTTTGAAATCCTTGTGATTTTGGAAGCGTCCCAGCTCAGGGGGAAGATTCGGGGTCACAGCCTGTGGCAATCCTGGAGAGATCTAAGGGTCTCCGGATGGCTATTTTATAGGATTGCAAGATGACTAACTATCGTCAGCATATTTTTCATTTGGTCGTAATTCCTGCCAGGTAACTCTGGCTCCTTCCAGAGTGGGCTACGAACCAGGCAGCAGGAGTTGCCCAGGCAACAGGAGTTGCCCAGGCAACAGGAGTTTCAGGTGTGGTTAGGGAGTGCCCAATAATCCCAACTCACTGTGACTGTAGCCAAGACAAGAACACAACCTTGGCTGGTCCTGACACTGCCATGTGGCCCAAGTGGCCTGTACCACTCACACATCAACATCCACATACACGCTCTGTTATATTATTGGGCAGCAAAGCTGATAAAAACACTCCCATTTTTATCACTGTTGATGGACGTCACTGAAACTAGTAAGAACTACCACAAGTATTTTGGCAAAACAAAAACACAGGCTGGAATAAAGATAGAGATGTACTATCACAAGAGTAAACAGACTGAAGAAAAAAAAAGATGCACAATTATATCAGAAAAAAAAGTAAGTACGGGGGTAGAAGAAAAATCTCAGAAGTGAGAATCTGTTATGCATTTAGAGGAATGAAATGAAGAAAATTGATCAGATAGAACCAACCATCAAGTACATTGCTCAAAATGCTGGTAAGGAAAATAATAGGAGGAAACTGATTTTATACAGAAGACTAAAAAGAGAAATTTTAGCTGGGACCAATGCAATAAAGTAAGGATGCACTGGAAAATACCACAAGAAAAAAAAAAAAGATTTAAAGGAAGGAAAATTTGGAACACATTTCATCTCTTACTATGGGGGGGGGGGGGGGAGGGGGGGGAAAAAAAAAAAAATCCTTTTTTTAAATGTTGTGACCTAACATGGCTTTAATAAAAACAATGAAGAGACAAACC
>WTSP01011642.1:6508-55996 GCA_025331215.1 Actenoides lindsayi | reverse complement strand
GGCCGCCTCCCCCTGTCAAGGCAACAGTTATTGTACCCCAAGGGAAAACAAAAAACCCCCTCTCCCCCCCCCCCCCCGATGAACTCTCTTTAAATACCAAATATCTGAAGTTTGATATATAAAGTTTCAACTATATATGCTATGCATAACCTGGAAAACAGCTGGCTTGTTTAATATTGCTAACTGTGAAAACTGATGTTAGTTTGCTAGCAAAAATAGTCGAGAATGACTAGGTGCTCATTCTTGTTCTGCTGAAGCGCACAAGCTCCGAAACCAACATGACACAGAACTGAAGTGGCTGCCTGACGCTACAGGCTACACCCACCACTAACCAGAGATGTTTGTTTTTAATTTAACAGTAGACTACACATGTGTAACTACTGGAAGTTTGAAGATTTGTTTCCAAGACATCTTGGGAAGTTCATCTACCTCGCCTGTCGTAGCGATAAATATCCTCAGCAGCAGTAAGACTGCATTTTTTTGGAAAGGAAGGCAAGTATCTCAAGGAATATACCTATGTTAGTGATTTTTGTGTAGCACCTTCACCTCAGAGACTGGTTACAGTTAATACTTAACAGGTTTTTGCCTAAGTAGGGAAGGGGTTTTTTTCCCCTACATATCAGAAGGACTTGGTACGCAGGGCACTACTGGACACTGGCATGGACCTACCTGAGGATTTAGAATCATAGACTCATAGAATATTTTGGGTTGTAAGGAATCTTCAAAGCTCATCTTGTCCAAACCCCCTGCAGGAAGCAGGGACATCTGCAACTAGAGCAGGTTGCTCAGAGACCCAGCCAACCTCCCCTGCAATGGTGCCAGGGATGGGGCAGCCACCACCTCTCTGGGCAGCCTGGGACAGGCTCTCACCACCCTCAGTGTAATAAATTTCTTCCTTCCATTTAGTCTGAATCTACCCTCTTTTAATTTACAATTATTACCCCTTATCCTAATGCAACCCTAAAAGGTCTGTCCCCACCTTTCTGACAGGCCCCTTGAAGTCCTGAAAGGCCCCCAGAAGGTCTCCCCGGAGCCTTCTCCTCTGCAGGCTGAACCCCCCCAGCTCTTCCAGCCTGGCCTCAGGATGCCATTGCCTTCTGGGCTGCGAGCACACGGCGCCGGCTCATCTCCAGCTTTTCACCCCCCAGCACCCTCAGGTCCTCCGCAGGGCTGCTCGCAATCCCTTCGCCCCAGTCTGGGTTGAGACTGGGGATTGTCCTCACTTAGGTGCAGGACCCTGCACTTGGCCTGGTTGAACCTCATGAGGTTCACATGGGTCCACTTCTCAAGGTTGTTCAGGCCCCTCTGGACAAGCATCCTATCCCTCAGATATGTCAACAGCACAGCTCAGCTTGGTGGTGTTGGCAAACTTGCAGAGGATGTGCTTGATCCATTGCCTATGTCACCGATGAAGATATTAAACAGTACTCGCCCCAGTACAGACCCCTAAGGGACACCGCTCGTCATGATCTCCACCTGGACATTGAGTCATTGACCACTACATGGTCATTTCATTTCCATTTAATGGACACTGGCACTGACTTACCTTTGGGTTTCCACATTGATCACATTTTGCATATTTAGCTGGAAAAGAGAGAGATGATCAGTGATTGCATTTTATGAGAAAGAAGTACATTTTCAAAACACGAAGATCAGACAAAGCTTAGCACTCTTCCAGTAAGAGAGATATTTTTTTTGCAGTAAAGACAGACCAAAGGTAAAGATACTTTGACTTCTTAAGTGCCTTTAAGCTAAATGCAAACAGAAAAATTTAATCCTCAAGTCAAGAGTAAAAAAGGAGGACATCTACTTGAAATGCACACAAAAATTCAATTTCATATACCAGTGACAGCTACCATTTAGTTTGTAAAGCAATTTGATCTTAAAAAGATGCTTATAGTGGATCAGTGACCTACATCTTTGATCCTCATTTTCTTTACTAGTGAACATAATTTGAATCGCATTGCCTCCTACTGAAATTTCCCAATAATCTCTCCTCTTTTTAAAAAGGTTTCTACAACTATATAAACAAGGAAAATAATTTATGTCAAGTGTGGTATCAGTAACTTTCCATGCATTCATGCCCATAAATATAACTTACGTTTTAGAGATGGATCAAAGCTTTTATTTGGATTTCTTAACTTCTTTTTTTGTTTATTCTTTGACAGAGGCTCAACATTTCCATCTTCCTCGTCTTCCAGAGCACGTTTCCCACGCACGCTTTTTTCAGTACCACTAGCTCCATTCTCTTTGCATCTCTCCTTTGGCCTGAAACAGTGAATATCACCGTAAGTTGGCTGAAGGAAAGAAGTAGGTGTTCCCTGGCCACTATTCTGGTTTACAGAAATCTGTGTAAACTGCAAACCTTTCTATCACGGCTAAATTACAGGGAAGTGTCATTGTCCTTGGAAATGGAATAGAAAAACCTAATTTTTTGTTAATATTGCCTGTTACTAACAGGCACACTGTCAGATATATTGGTTGAAAAGTCAATTAATGTTGGCCAGTTAAATTATTTAGGCGCCTGTTATTACCAGGTTTTACTTATGTATTTAGTTAATTTACTTAAGTATTAATCTTGACATGCTCATTTCCCTCTTCAGCTCAATCTTCACAAGAAAAAGGGAATAAAGTATCTGAAAAGCTTGTCCATACAACACAAGCATCCTTTATAGAATACAATTTAGTTCCCATCTTTGCTACTCTGGTAGTTACAAGCAACTTCCATGTTACATATAACAATAAAGTACTGTCAGGCAGCTTATTTGTTGCATATCATGTTCTCTTTCTGAGTACAGCGGAATTCTGGGTTTTTACTTTCCAGAGAGAGAGAAATCTGAGGAGGATCTAAAGGAGAATATGCATACAGTGAGCAACATCCCCATGAACAAAGCAATAACCATGAAAAAAACCCAAGATAGAATAGAAATAATCCAAAGTCTTAACTTATTTTCAATGTATGTAAGTTCCTAGAACAGAACTGGATGGCTCTGTAGTGACAGTATGGGTGGGAAAGGTCTATGAGTACCTGTCCATGTTAGACTAGAGAACTCACCCTGGCCTGATGTATGGCTGACAGATCCAGTGGAAAAAAAGCAACCCTTCTTTTGGCTTTTCTCCTTCTTTCTGATTAGCTATTTCTTCCTGCAGCATAGAGATAAAGTCAGTTTTCCTGGAATTCTCAGGAAATACTCTAAATAGTACTTGGAATTTAAACTAACAAGTACTAACAGTTAAATATAGGCAAAACCCCTCTACTTGAGAGGGATGAATGAAAGCAGATCTGTGACTCCTAAAGCAACTTTATCCCATGTAAAGCTGTCAGGCTTAAGGGGCTTCTACTGTAGTAAACTACCAATAACAAGGCTGGCAAGTTCCAGTGAAGGGACTAACAGACATCAACTGCATGACAAACATGGTAAGTTCCCACCAAGTGCAGACAGTGTTGCTCTGGGAGATTAGGGCCCAGCTCAGTACCTGGCATCGTAGTTTCAGCTCCCTGTTGACATCTACAATGCCTTCCAGGGTCTTCACTTTTGCTAATTCTTCACGCAGCTGCTGGTAAACTTGAAGCCTGAGGTAAATCCCAAACATCATCTTACTTATTCATTATTGCTAGACTGAGGAGATCAATTTAAAATGTCTTTTTAAGAGCTTTCTATAGATTTTTCTTCTTTGCTTGCCTTTGGTAGAAGCTTATCTTCTTTCTTGCAGTAAGTCCAGAGAAAGGTGCACATACCTGTTCCTCTTTGCCAAATAAATACTTAGCACACAACCAAGGTACTTTGGAATAAGCTGACATGAACATACAGCACATCAGCTGCTCCTCGGTAACTCTGCATGGCATGCTCATACTCCCCAATAAATCCAAGACGGTTTGCCTCCCAATGAACAAGGAGTTAACTCAGATGTGCCATAAAGTACATGTGTGCATATGGGCAATTACCACACAGTAGCTGATGTGCTGTGAGCACACACCCAGCTTATCCTGTGGTAACTTGTTTATTCCCCATGCCCTGTTTCCCAGATACGCAGTGAAGCATAAAGGCCTCAGCCCATGTTCTCTCCAGCCAGCTCCAGGAAAGAAAACCTTACAGCATACTAATTCTGGCTAAACAAATCCTTATCCAGAATAAACAGACACTTGCTAAGCAGGATGAGCCCTGAAAACATTAAGAGTTCTCTGGAGATACTCACGTGTGATGCCAGAGCTTGAAGAGATGAGCCCTAACATAAGACAATGGACAAGGGTACTTCTGCACTATCTCCAGATACTCCTCAGCCATCTCCCACACCAATGGGTTTCGGCCCTCAAACAAAGCTGGGTTATGAAGATTACCTTCTAGGGAATGAAAAGAAATACTCAAACTTTCATTTCAGAAACAAAAATAAAAAATAAACTCTAAGCTCTGGAGCTCGATCAGTTCTGTTGTGATTCTACCAGCCAGTCACAATGCATCAGCCATGTACTCACAAAGAGGAGCACAGGGTCTATAAAACTCTAGCCTCACCTCAGGATACTATATTTCACTATACAATTCTTATTTGAGCCAAAGAGTTCATATCTAATTAAGGTACATTTTCCAGAAAGGCATCAATCTTGACACAAAGATAGGAAAAAAAAATATTTAAAGAAAAGTAAAATAGAGAAATCACTGCTTTTCTTGCCCAGTGGCTAAATACTTGGACAATGGGCGTCTTACCTGATGTCTGTACTCACATTGCCTGGCCTAGATTTACCTATACTGCTTCTCATTATGCTTTTCTGTAGTAGCTTCACAAGCCTTTTGTCAACTAGTATTTTCTAAACGTAAGATTCTGCAGCCCCCTAGAAGGTATGTTTCATTGTTTTAACTGTGCAAGTGATGGGAAGTTTTCTTCTGCAGTCTACCCTATCTTCTTGTAGGAAGTTATATCAATTCTTTCTTGTCCCAGCCCAACACAAACCATCTGCAGGAATACTAATCAGTAGATACACTTACTGCATTGAGATCCATTCAAAAACAATTCCAGTGATTAACATGTCAGGAAAACATTCCAGGACAACAGGAGTCCCATACACTTTTGTTAAGCAATTAGATTTAAGCTGCCCACTCAGTGGTACTACAAGTCCAACATAACAATTCTTACAAGTCTTAAGTGATTCCTGGTCCTGGTAAGAGATGGCCAGTGTAAGAGAAGAGAGAATGCCATTCTGCTTTCAAAGCTGTCCACCAAGTCAGTGTGATTAATAAATATATATGGGGCTGCTAAGAGCTTAAGAAACAGTTTGTATTCTCATCTATTATGAGTAAAATTTCATTTCCTTTACCTGCACTCATGACACCATGTACTCCTGTCTTACGGATACATTCTTCCACATCACTGAGACACTGGATGTTTCCATTTGCAAATACAGGAATGCTTACAGCTTTTCTGTACCAGTGAATAAAACAGATGCGTAACATTGAGAATTAGAGGCAACCCAGAAATTCTACTCCTGTCACACAAAAGTATTTGCTCTTCAATGACACTGCATACTCTGCTTAAAATCCACCTTCATAGCATGTCAGCAGAAATCCACTAAGATCAGCACTGCTCACTAACCTGACAGCTTGAATGTGCTCCCAAGATGCCACGCCAGCAAGTGGTCCTTTCTGTTCTTTAGTGCGGCCATGCACAGTCAGCAGCTAGAACACAAAGCCACATTTACTCTTCCTGTGTATGAACCACTGGAACAAATCCACTGGCAAAAGTCTCCTTTCACCCCATACACTTCATGGACACCACTGAATTCCCATTGGTATTTCAACCATGCGGGGACTTCGGTATCACAGAAAGACATCAGCAGCTCACCTACCATGGTATGGTCCTGGGCTTCTTTCATCTTGCTATTCCACAGCATGACAAAACCGTATCTTGGGAGAACCTACAGCTTTCCTATTGCATTGGCTTCCAATTATGATTCACTTTGTAATTTGTGATATATTGATCTGGCTTGCTCCTCAGAAGAAGGCCTCAATACTCTCACTACTGGCTTAATGACAGACTGTCTCTTCCACTTTAACTGGACTTAAATTCTAGAAGGCTGCCCATTTCTTCCCTAGTGGTGGTCATCCTTGATACTGTTTTGCTCTGTAGCCCTGTGGATTTCATGTATTCACACTGCCTCCCGCAGCACAATGTTAGATCAAGATGCTCAGCCACAGTGAAGGATGCTGCACTGTGCAGTGATTACATGAGCAATTCTGAAATCATGGTGTATTCCACATCAGACTATCGACGTGTTGCCTCTGACTGCCGATGCGTACACCCTCTCTGCATCCCGGTTTCTCTGTCTGTAAAGCAGTGAAGCCTATTCAGCTCCACAGTACACCGAGAACTGCTCGTATGATGCTTTATGCAGAGACATGTGTCCAGTGCAGAAGTATAGGGAGCAGCTGCCTCCTTACCTGGCAGCCAGCTTTCTCCAGCATCTGTGCATATTTCACTGTCTTGGCAATTTCTGGGAAAACGCGGATTTTGCATGTGATGGGAACAGAGAGCTTCTCGTTAGCCAGTAAAACTGGGAAAGATTGAAAAGACAGGTAAGTGGGCTGCACAATGCTATGAAAAGTGCTTCCTCTCCTGAAGATCCGATTCTGGGTGTGGTATGAAAAAAGCCTGAAAAGTTAATGCGATGCAGTTCTCACAGCGTAACCAATCAGCAATGTCCTCTGCAATCCTTACTGCATAGGTTTATCAAGTAACCATCAAATCATAGAATCTTTTTGGTTGGAAAACCCCTTGAAGATCATTGAGTCCAACCATTAATAGTAAAACACGAAGCACAAAATCTTCACTGTGACCAGAAGGCATAGAAGTCAGCATTTAATAGCCCTAATGTTGCCACTGCATCAAACCTTCACTTTCTAGGACCACTCCCCTCGACTCTTAATCACCGATACAGGTTTATTATCGTCACAGGCTATTGTACTCCTCCTTCTCTGCCAACTATATTAGCATTTGTTTGTCCACCTTTCCTGCAGGAGATGCTTTCCTTCTTTCCAAATTAACACACAAATAAACATAACAACTAGAATTCTGTCCACAGCAAGCAGAGGGTCATAAAATGAGGCAGTCTGTGGACCAAATTAAGTAGTAAATGTTGGTTGCAGAGTCAGGGTGAAATCCAGAACATGTTAAACTCTCATAGTCCTTAGTGCACGGAATCAGGAAACTACTAAAAAGAGAGCAAAACAAGACAGCCCACAGGAAAACACTGAGCAATGGCATGCCTGAAATTGTCTTCTCTTCCAGAGCTTGGACCTATAATGTAGGAAGTGATCTGCTGTCTTCTAATCCAAATTCTAGGAGCTCTCATGATAGATTTTCCTACCACCCTTTCAAAGCAGCAAGCAAGGCGTACACAGGTGCAAGCAGAAAAGAGTACTCCATCATTTTAAGAAGGCTGGAGAAGGAGGAAGCTTTGCTTACCTTTTACACAACAGCCTAATGATACAACTCTCTTACTAGACAGACTGGATTCTCACCCAACTAGATGACCGGGGTTCTCTTCTCACAGCCTTGAGGCTGTTCTGATTTGCATCTTTCACTCCTAAGAAAAGTGCCCTAACAACCACAATACATGCTGGGTGGAGAAGCACTGTCTCTCTTTCCAGGTTCTCAGCAGTGTCTTTGTGCCTGCACCACAAGGAATGCAAACAGAAGTAATACTCTTTAATCTCATGGTTCAGATACTTGGTTTGAAGTGGAGACAAGGGACATCCTCGGCAATACACAATAACCAAAACCTTGGTTTTTAAATCAGTTTTGAATGTATTTCTTAAAAAATTATGATGCTCTTCACAACTGCTACCAATAGTCTGAAAACATCCTACACAAGTTAGAGAAGAAAGACATAACCTGCTCTGGTGTGGACAGAAAAAGTATGTGGAGTTGATCAGAAAAGGGCAACAGTGGCTTCAAGCAGAAACACAGCTCCTGGCACCCAAGAACTTCAAAGTGAAAAAGTAAGACACTGGTACTTCTGCTGTTTCTAGAGCTGGAGAGCCACTAAGTCATCATTAGATTGGGAATTACCTGACTCAATTTTCACCTAAAGTCTGTTTCAGGTACTGAAGTCTTTTAGTAGATCTAGCATGTGTCTATAGTGGGATACCATCGAGTATCTTGAGGGTGCCACTGGAATACAGTAGGAAAAAACCAAAACAACCCACAAACACAACCCTCCCCAAAGAAACATGCTGCAACCCCTTTCCCCCCAAATTCCTAAGCCTTCTCTCAGTGAGGAGCTCATTCCATTCCCCCTCAAAGTGAAGCGTCTCTAAAGTCAGGCTTCTCTAAAAACTTACTCATTCTCTGAAGAAGATCCCACTCCTCTTGCAGAAATGCTCCATAGTGACCTATAAAAAACCAGCATATGACAGACTTGTACAGAAGAGTAAGATTCTGAAGAATACAGCTTTCAGAAACCTTCACATCAAAGATCCAGACACTCATATGCCTCACTGGCAGAAAGACAGTTGCTCTGTCCTACTCAAACTGGAAGAGTTGGATCACTCTGTTCCCCATGACAACCAAGGTTTACAGGATAAGCAATGAATCCCCACACCTACTTTCACTGCTGCTCCCTAAGGCTGCTGTGTTGACACCGGAAGCTCGAAGTCCAACTTTCAGGGGTTTTTAACAGGTGTTTAAAAATTCCCTTCAGAATAAAACCTAATCAGATTGAAACATCTATTTGCCCTGTACACCACTCATCATTTCCTATTAGTCTTTGAAAGACATTTTAGAAGAGGACTGGGCAGTTACCAAACAAATTTTTCCTCAACATCCTAACATCCAAAATTTTCAAGCACTGGTTCTGGTTTTGAAACACAGCTCTCTCTGCAATATCTTTAAGGGATTCATCAGGTGTTATGCTCTGATATGCTAATGTGAATAAACTCTGTGCACTCATCAAGGAAATAAGAGAACTAAGTGCCCACATGATATAATTTTAAATGCAGTTTTGCAAAATTAGGCTGTTTGCGAAACTGAAATCAGAAAGAAAGTCAAATTCTTGTTAAAAATATTTTTTCTGCAGGATGTTCTAGACACAAGAGCTGTCACTCAAATGAAGTTGGAATTAATTATTAGTATATCTAATTTTTGCTTTAGGTACTACAAAGCATTACCTGTTTAAGTGAGGGTAATTAAGTCTGACTTCAACAGTACAGCAGCCACCTCCCATCCCCCCCAAGGTTTAATTTGGTCCTCTTGATGTTTTACCGTCAATGCTCAGATTTCAAACATACCAATTCTCTGTTTATCCAGGGTTCAGATTTGCACATACCTCTCTTAGCAATCATTTGGGGGCAACCCAAATTTAGGTCTATGGCGTCGCAATAATCCTGAGCCAACAGTGCTGCTTGGACAAACACTTCAGGATCATTGGCACAGAACTGAGAAAGACAAAGAAAAGTGGAATAATCAGGCAATAGCTTTCTTCAAGTACTGGCAACATGTGATAACATAGTTAGGGAGCAACTACTTGCTACAGAAAACAGGCATAATATACACAGGTAATAATAGCAAACACCACTTCTCAAAAAAAGCCAGCAAACCAAAACTGACACTTACCAGATAAAGATCCTCAACCTTCAGTGACAAAATGAGAAAGCTGAGCATTCAAGACGCAGAGAAATATTTGTAGAATATTTTATGTGTAGTACCCAAAATAAGATAGAACGACTCTTAAAATCCCCTGTAGAACAAACAGCTGTAGCATTTTTAACACATAAAAGTGGCACAGAAGTTACCAGTGGTGTCTCTGGGTCTTGAGACAATTCAAACTTTGTAGATGCCAATAAGCAGCACTACCTCTAAAATTAATTCACATTAGTGTGCAGTGTGAAAGAGACACATTAGGCTGTTAGTCAAATGCTCAGTCTTAAATATAATTAATATTCCATTTAAAGCACAGTGCAAAAATCAGTTTGTCAATAAAAATTAGGTTCATTTGAAACTGTTTTGTTGAAGAGGCCAGAGCCAGATTATTCTTCTCATTTACACTTTTAAACAGTTTTCTAGAATTCATTATTAACAAAAACCAGTGCTATCACATCCTTAAATAACACAGATTTAAGCTCAAACACATGTTTGAGTTACTTAAACCCTACAGCACTACAGAAATTATGGTTGATACCAACTAAAACCAGAAAAGGCATCCGCTTTCTCCGAGATGACCGAAACAATGGAAAGCCTCCAACCAGGCCTCATCAGCACAGACTTTTACACAGCAAACAAAGCCCACAGAACAGGCTGGGCTTGGGTGTACCTTTGCCTAGTCTATTCCCAAGAGTCTGTAACCAAAAGCCAAGCCTGCCCAGAAGCATTGCAGAACTCAGTAAGGATTCCTTTACTGGGCCTATCCAGAGATTAATCTAGTTTGTTCTGTGTCTTATGTCCAACAGTGGTCAGTGGGAAGAAGGACAATACAGCAAGCTCACAGTAACTGAGACTATTCAGGTAGGCTGGTCCAGAACACACAGCTTACTGAGCTGAAGACCCATGTTTAACACAGACTTATAGCTTTCTAAGACTACTTGTATTTCTGTACTTGTCTGTGGCAAAAGAAACTACCTCCCACAGCAAAAAGAGAATAGCCAAAGTGGTACTGTGACAGACCAGGTCCACCTCATCCTGCTCTCAGAACAGTCAATAACAGATATTTAGGGAACAGCAGAAGCTGGAGAGTGTGTTCAAGGATTTTGGAAGCAGAGGTGGAGCTTCCTGCACCTAATGACCCACAACAGAGTTTTCCATCATTTGCTTTCTAAACTCAGTAATCTTTCAGCATCCAGAACATCCCACGGTAACGAATTTGCAGCTTATAACTATCACTGCCTTAACACTCGTTTCCCATTAGTCATCTTCAAACCAGTCATACTTTCACAGACTTCTCTCATCATTCCCCTCAGTCAGGGAAGACATCTCTCTTCCAGGGTGAAGAGTCCACATCCACTGAACTGCTCTAGACGTGGAAATCACACCATTCCTCAGCTAATGCTGATTGTCTTTCTCTGCATTATTCTCCAGCTCTCCAGGCCTCTCTCCTTCTTTGGGATGAAGTACCTGAATCTCACACAACACTCAAGAAGCAGCAGTAACACAAACTGAAAAGCGCATCCTGGCTTCCTTGCATCCTTTTTCTATAGGTAAGCACTGAGCTCCTGCTTTCAGAAAACTACCCAAAAAACTGTGATCCTCCCTGAGTGGTATCAGATCTGGAACAACAACAGCTGCAATCTATCACTAAAGATGAGGTGCAGAGGACTGAAACCCCATGAGAAATGTAGTGGTCCAGGCCCCTGTAGTTAAGAGACCAGATCCCCTTAGCTGAGCAGGGGATAAACAGGCAATCACATACTGTTACCAGTGTTCTGGTGAAGAAAATGAAGTTTCTGTCATCGCATATATAACCGCTTTGAAATCTGGGCGAGACCTCACGGACATTTGGAAGACGTCTGGGATCATCAACACAAAGGGGCGGACGGCGAGGGCGCATTTGGCGGCGCTCACTCGCTTATGTAGCGCTACCCAGGGGCGCACCGAGAGCGAACCCCAGGGAAGCTCTTCCCGGCAGTTCCTGCCGCCGGCCGCGCTGCTGGAGCCGCCCGGGCAGGTGCCGCCGCTCCGGGAGTGCAGCGGCCGGGCCGGGCCGAGCGCCCGTGGCGTCTGTCGGCGCTCACCTGCACGATGAGCGGGCGGTCCTCGGGACAGGCCTCGCCGTAGAGGTTCTCGCGGCGGTAGTTGGCGTCCCTGAGGAAGACCTGGGCGTGCAGCATCGGCGTGTAGCAGAGCTGGGCACCGTGGCGGCGGCTCAGCAGCCTCCAGGCCAGCTCGCTCTGGTCCACCATGGGAGCCACCACGTAGTGGGCGCTCCGCAGCGTCTCCCTCCAGAAGGCCTCCCCGCGCAGCTTCGGCATCTCCCGCCCACCCGCCCGCGCGGCGCCGCGGCAGCCGCCGTCCCGCGCCGCTGTCCCGGGTCTCGCAGCCGCCGCCCGAGGCCCGGAGGCAGGCGGACGCTGGGCCCCGTCAGGGCGCCGAGGCGGCCGGACGGTGCCACCGCCATCTCGCTCCGGCCGGCTAAGCGGCGCTGCCGCGCCTCGTCCCCTCCGGAAACGGCGGCGCTGCCCGCAGGGGCCGCGCGCGGAACAGTCCGGGCAGCGGCGGAGCGGGCCCACGCGGGGCGGATGCCGCGCCGCCCCGGTTGCCTGGCGCGGTGGCGGGCGCCGACTGGGACGCTGCAGCCCCTTCCGCGGCGCCTGCCGCCGCTCGGGTGCCCCGCACGGGCCTCGCTCCGAGGCCGCGTGCAGCCCGAGGGGCGGCTGCCGTGGCGACGGGCACAGGCGGGCTCCCCGCCTGCGAACGGGCGGAGCACCGCGGGCGGGGCCTGCCCCGGGCCCTGAGCCGGCACGGGGAGCCGCGGCCGGCGGCCGTCAGCCGGTGCGCGCCTCGCCCAGCGCGGCCTGTGCAGCGGCGGCCGGACTTCCCCTGTGCGCTCCCGCCCTGCGGCCCGCAGCGGAACGCGGCATCCGCGCAGTGAGGTCTCGCAGGTCCCCGGTGTTGGATGATCGGGGCAGAGAGGTGGAAGCACCTGGCCGAGCCACAAAGAACCGCGTCCGTGACAAACCCGGTCGGCCCAGGGCGCGTTACAAAGCTGCTGCCACCGGCATAAGCACAAGTGGAGGAGTTGCCAGCACCTTCCACAGCATCAAACCCTCTGCAACTCTGCTTGTGAAACCGTCCCTGTAACTTGAGTCACATGGCTTTAGACATCGGTTTTTTCCTTCAGAAGTGAAAATCTAACAAAATCGTATACAACAACAAAGCACCAGAGCCTAAGCGTGGTTCCACAGATAGTCCATTTGTCCAGTAGGTCTGTCAGAGCCTGTCCAGTGATATCCTTCACAGTTCAAGTTCCCTGCCAAAGCCTACAACTTTCCCACGCCCAAGCTTTCTAGCACTTACGGCTGTGATGAATCCTGCTCCAAGAAACATCTAACCTTCAGGCTCCTCGGGTTCTTTTCTGCCATCTTCCACTGCCTTCCAGAGGCATGAACAACCAGTTCTGCTTTTTTTAAAAATACGCATCCTCTCCACCTCTCCTTTGACACTCCCCTTTCCTCTTATGCAAGTGCTCCAGGGTTGTGGGGTTTTTTTTCTTTCTTTTAATCTTGATTTGTTGCATCTCATCTTCAAGGTGTCTCTTAGATAACTGCAGGAGAAACAAAGGCCTGCTTCCTTTGTCGCTATTCTACCTTAAATCTTTTGGGTTTTACCTGACCTCTGGCTTGTCACCACAAAGCTTCCCTACCTCTGCTGTCGGGTAGTGCTGTTTAACATCACCAGTTCTGTTAAACTGTGACCACTGTGACCCCTTTCTTGCATTTTTGTTGTTATTTGACAAGAGAGGTGGATTTCTTTCCCCTCAGGAAGGTGCTACAGGAGAATAGGAAAATAGCTTTAACACGGCCTACCCCTGCACTGTGACATACGTTCTTATTCTTCCTGTTAAGGCTGTATGTCGGGTTGAAGACATCCTGCCCACCATTTTAGAATAGCAATGTCAGTTTGAGAGCCTAAATAAGCTTATAAGGTCAATAAGGGGACTGTGTTTCTCAGTCTTAAGACAAGCAGGGTAGAGAAAAGCTTGTGAGAAAATAGCTGAAAAGGAGAACGGAAAGCAAGACTCCCATTTCAGTCTTGGCTAACAGGGGAGGTCCCTGTGGACTGGAGGTTAACAAATATGACACCCATCTACATGAAAGGCCAGAAGGAGGATTGGGGAAACTACTGCCCTCTCAATCTGACCACAGTGCCAGAGAAGGTTAGGGAGCAGGTCATCTTGAGTGCCATTATGCACTGTATGAAGGACAACCAGGTGATCAGGCCCAGTCAGCCCATGGGTTCATGAAAGGCAGTTCCTGCTTGACAAACATGATCTTCTAGGACAAGGGAACCTGTCTAGTAGATGAGGGAAAGACTGTGGATATTATCTACTGGGGCTTCAGTAAAGACTTCAACAGTTTCCCCACAGCATTCTCGTGAAAAAAAGTGGCTGCCCTAGGCCTGAAGGGGTGCACAGTCTGCTGGGTAAAACTCGGGCTGGGTAGTGAATAGAATTAAATCCAGGGGGCAGCCAGTACAAAAAATGGCTAACATACCAAAATCATGCTCCAGAATATTATTATTATTGTTATTATTTCCACAGACTCCAAATGAGATATGCTAGTAGCAGTTTTTGCTTTATACCAAGAAATGGGAGATTCCAAATGAAACATAGGATTAAGAAATGGGGGTAAAGAATAAGACACAAAACCAACCTGTGATCAATTCTGTTTAATACTAGGAAAGCCAAAGAGAGAGACACACTTCAGACCAAAAAGTATATATAAAATAACAACAAAAAAAAAAGGAACAAGACTTATTTTGGAAATGCTTTAAGATGACATTAGGGTGGTTTTATTTCTGATTTCACAAAATAAATACTTCATAAAACTAAAGCCAATTAGCCCAGCCACTATCAACAGAGGGCAGTATAAGCAAAGGACCGTAGGTCAGAACCTGCAGCGAAGGGCCACCCATTTATCACTGAAATGCTCCTGTGCTACCAGGATACTTCACTGGGGGATGAAAAAGGATAGAACTGGGGTTTTATGGCAGGTCTGAGGCACAATAGCTCCTCCTAGTTGGTGCTTTGTTTCTACCCAGGTCTCCTCTGTATCATAAATGTAGCAAGGATTTACTGATTTCAGAAAGGACAGATCCAGTATAGCAAAGGCAAGAAATTTTTTTAATTGAATTTTATGTAAGTTTCCTTTAAAAAGGTACTGTATCTTAAAACCATACCAACAAACCAATTACTTAGCTAACTTATGTGGGATCTCTACTCTCATTACTGAGAGGAAAAGGAATACATGAGGCTTAAGCAAGCCCTGTGCTAACTGAAATATACAGGGGCTTTGGGTAGATGCTTGTCTGTTTCTGAGCTTTGGTTATGGGAGAGCAGGGGTAGGAACATTTGTTCAGTTATCATTGAAGAATTACATGTCCCACCTCATTCCAAGTGTCTGGTTGAGTGGTGAGACTGGAGGAGGAAGGGGTTAAGGGCTCAGGTTCTGATACAGTAAAGCAGAGAACCTTGCACAAATAGAAACAGAGTATCTGCGAAGGGACAGCTTTGCCCAGTTTTATCACTACCAAGTTAAGGCTGTTCAATACCCTGTCATTCGTCAAACCATCCACCCTTTCCCCATCCCCCTTGCTCCTCAAGAGTGGATGATGGCAAAAAACACTCCCTTCTACCTTTTCCTTCTGAACAGGGCAGGGCAGTGGGAGAAAAAAACAAAACCGAAAAAACCAAAAAACAACAACCCCAAAACACCAAAAAAAACCATGTTACCAATAAAAGAAACCAGACTGTTCCAAAGATGCACTTTGGTTTAACAAATGGGCAACTTCCCCTTGTAGAATAAACCTCCTCTTCCAGAAAGGGATGTTTATTTTCTCCCATAACCCACCATAAATTAAAACCAAGTAAGAAGTCTCTGGTTTGACACAATAAATACTTAGAATATATCAAATTAAAAAAAAAAGTTACAAAAACCTCAATGGAATTCTCTTTCTGACCTAACTACAGACAGATTCTTCACAGACAAAAGGTATCTCCGAAATCAGCTGCAGCTCCTCTCCCTGCTTACTGGGCTCGGTCAACAAGTGCTATCACATACCCTTTGGAATACTGTTAAGACACAACAATATAGAGCACAAGAAATCTACTCCTAAATTTGCTTTTCATACTGCCTAGGGTGTAGGAAGGAAGGTTCCCATCAGCGGGAACCCTTACAGCAGTGCACCGTGACAAAGTCACAGCACTAGAGTAACAGACAGGGATATTGGGGGAAGCCAAAGGACAGGAAGGGAAGGAGGAGAGAGAACCCATAGAAGTTGTGAAAGGAAAAGATGAGCAAGAAAGAGAGAAAAAGACCAGTCAAGTTCAGCTGGACTTCCCAGTTCTGGCAGCAGAGCAGATGAGATGTTAAACAACAGGAAGAGTTCCTTGGTGTCTGCTGTAACAAGGAATGTTGTTGGAGTTTTCTTCACCATTGACAATAAGCAGAAGTTAACCTTCTCTAACACTGACACGTGGCTCTGCCAGTGAGCTGTGGATGATCCCAATAATTGATTCAACGCCTTCTCCCTCCAAGCAGGTGCGGTGATCCCCTTTAACAACATGGACAAGTATTTTTCCTTCGCATACCTGTATATGAAAAAGAAAAAACGAAACAACAAACAAAACAAACAATTTACATTCAGAATTTACAACCAGGTGGTCATCAAGCTGTTTTGGGTTTGACAGAATTCTGAGTTACTTACAGTAACACCCCTGTCTCTATCAAACTCAAAACCAGCTCTAGTTTTACTCTAACACATTTTCATAGATTAGCTGCAGAGCATTGTTTGGAACCAGTGTTTTAAAGCACAATAGTTTGGCAGCTTGTCTGGTGATCCACTCAAATACAAGCTGGGCAGGAAGCCAACCAACCTGATACTAACAGAATAATTTACCTACAATATCAAAGAATGAATGACAAAATATCAAATTTCAAGCCCTTAAGAAAACCAGATTACCCTCCCTTCCACCTCTTCTTACTCCCACCACCATGACTCTTCCTTTAAGGTCATTATGTAACTTTAATAACATACAAAGTGGCCTGGAATCAATAATGAATGTACGTTAGAGGTCTCAGAGGACAGAATGCCAGAAACGGGAAAGTAGTTCTGAGCACACTTCCTTTTCCCTGTTATCTGTACCATAATGTAAGACAGTTAACCCTTTTATGTGAACATGGGCTAAAGAACAGTGACCTTATCTGAACTACAGGCAAACACACCATTTTTTTAGGCCCACAAGAAACCCATATACTAATTTATTAAGTGGTCCATAAGAGGTAACTAAGATAAAGCTGCCTCTTGTCAGAAAGGCTGATGCTTGCTCTTCAAGTCTGCCCTTATGCAGTGGACAAACTTCAGGGTTATACAGTGAAAAGAGACTTAAGTTACTTCTGTCAAGTTACCCTCTGTTATCTTTATTATCTAAAGACCCTCTAGAGAGCTGCAACAATCAGCTATAGAAAACACTTACTTATCCAATATAGAGGCTAGACTGTCTCCTGGCCCTCGCTACCCTGAGAAAAATGCCTGGAACCAGTCAACTCATTTGCTTTTGGGGACTTTTCATTCTTGATAGAGCACAATAGGTGCAGATTGATAATTTCTTTCAGGTTGGTTTCATCCCTTCTCTCTCAGTAAGGATGATATTCCATGCTTTTCCTTTGCTCCCCCCCAATATCAAGAGAACATCAACAGTCACCAGTAGGCCTCAGACTGACCTGCGAGAGTCCATAGTCTTCACCCAGACCATCTTCATATTCATTGTTAGACTCTGCCCGAATCAGTGTCACATTCCCACGATACTTGAACTCTGGTATATACTTGTCAGCAGCCTTCAGTTTATAGTAAAAGGAAGTAGCAGCAAAGCTGAGTGCTTCAAGATTGATGTTTGTATGAGTCTGAGTGATCAGGTCTGTAGCAGCCTTCACACGAGCCTGGAGATTTTCTGGGGGCAGAAGAACCTCCAGCAGCTGGAAATATAAACATTTCCCCCCCCATCAGTATCAATATCTTAGAATCTATCTCCATTAGACAAAAAACCCATACCCCTCTTATGCGACAAAGACACACACACAAAAATATATATAAATATATATAAAAAAAAGAAACATTACCTTATTGTATTCAATGCTTATAAATTGCTGAATAAAGACACCCAATGCTTCAGTCTCCAATGCAGCCTCATTTCCCTGAGACAGCTTAGCTCTGTAGCTCTGGAAAACAGAATAAAATGTACACATGAGAGGGGTATGCCTGATCTTGAACAGTTGGTAAAAACAATTCCAGAACAAAGGACTTTGAACTAAGAAAAGGGGGGGGGGGGCGGAAGAAATAGACTGAAGCTTGGGACTGGGGAGGAAATCCCTTGAGGACAGGTTAGAAAGCAAATCCACAGGCGGCAATTGCCGAGAGCCTGGTATCCTCTAGAAAGTACAACGAAAAGGAAAAGGAAAGCTTAATCAAGGTTTCCTAACACCCTTACACGAGGATCTTGTCTTGCAAGCTGCAGGATCTTCCAGAAGACATACTGATATTATGATTTGCCACAGCAAGTGCAGTATTTGTGTCCTAGCCTGCACCAGTTAAGGAAGCTCACCCCCATATGCTTCCACCCTTCAGCCATTCCTATGCATCCACTGTCTACAGCTGTCTCCCCACTCCTCTGTCAAGAAAAAAGCCTGTCAGCTTTTCAGATAGCTCATAATTAGCCTAGTAAGCTCCCAGAACATGAGCCCTGATGACACAGTAGGGTCTCCAGACAGCAGACTTACTTTGTGGTGCTTACCTGTGTGTATGCTGCCACAAAGGAATGCGACCCATCAAAGAGGAATAGACTGTTGAGTGCATGGGAGGCATTTTGTTGTGCTTGCAGTTGAGAGCACATTTCAAAGGCTACACAGGCACCGAAAGAATACCCAGCAATACGGTAAGGTCCCTCAGGCTGTATCTGCTTCATACAGTCAATATAATAGGCTGCCAGGCTCTGGATGCTGTCCAACGGAGAAGCTAGAACACAGAAGCAAGTTACAAACAGGCTCTGGTGAAAAGACACTAACAGTGACAATAACATTTTCATGAGCTCGGAAACAATGCTGTTGGAAACATCCAGATTAACTTGAAAGTGTGTTTCTAAGGTTAGCAACTTAGATTTTGGACAAGGAATAGTAATGTTCCTGCTTTCCAAAGACAGGCAGAATAGCATGTCTTTTTTTCCTCCTGCATACTTATTTGCTGGCAGGGACTCAGTGCAACATCCAATTGTTCCATTTTGCCACACATAAGCTCTTCAATCTAACCTAATACTGTTCTTATTACCTGGGGATGCCTGACACAATCCTATGCAGACTCTGGGTACCAAGTTCATGAGTCTATAAACAAAGCTGTCTCTATAAGGCAACTAAAATTCAGCATGTTATGTTTCTACACTCAAGATGCTGAAGTATTGATATACCTTTTGTACACTGGAAACCATAGCAGGGCATATGAAGTCCAGAGACAAGCGTGTAGAAAATGGCAGTGGATCCCTCAATGGCGTGTACCAGGAAAAGAGGACGCTCTGTGCTCTGCACATCATTGAGGCGGGTGATTGTTGGCCCGTCGGGGTTCACCAGCAACTTGTTCAACTCTAGCTTTGGAGGGTTGCCAGGGCCTGTCTTCATCTGTTGGGATGACTTCAGCTCTTTAAAGGAAAGCACACCAAACACAATTAGATTCAGGATCAGTCTTGCTCACATAACCACAGTTCTAAAGGAAACTCTCAGGGCTGCCCTGGGTTAGCCCGCTGACTCACTAAATCATCAGGGCACAGACACAGGGATTTCTGTCAGCCACTCTGCAGCAACTGTGTGTGCTTTTAGCTTACAGCAAGTACAACATTACATCGTCTATTCCTCAGGTAAAAGGTCTCAAATCACATCCTGCACACGGCTGCATAAGAGTTCTCGTGCAGGCAGATACTAGCCAGGCAAGAAAGCAGCATTCATGCCCCCTTCTTATCCTTTGCCCCCATAACTGGTGGGCCCGACCCAACTCTCAATGCACTTCAGTGACATGTCTGTCACTTAAAAGCCATTCAGCTATAACCTTATTTCATGCTCTTACTTCAAAATTTGATAGAGTTTTATATCACTAGAGATAAAAGCAATGGATTTGGAGCTTAATTGTTTGGGCTCAGGTGACTGCTAGCAACCCTAACCCAAACACCATACCCTCGGCTGTCCTGGACTTAGAAGAAAGTTCACGCAGTTTGTTGATTGTAAGGAGTCGAATTTCTCTCATGGTCATAACGATGTCATAGTCTCTCTCCAGGGTCTGGCGCACCTCCACACCCATCAAGGAATCCAAGCCCAAGTCTGCCAAGGTACTCTCAGCATTCAGGCTGTTCACATCACGGACACCTAAGAGAAAACAGCATACTAACAAATGGCCAATTTCTTTTTGGCTCTAGGCCTATCAGTCTTTTCAGTTTCCTTCTTTCTCTTAAAACTTGAATAAACTGCAGCTACAGAGTATTACTTTTCAGGATCATCTAATGCTTTCACAAGTCACCTCTTCCACAACCCACATCTGGTCATATGGGATCCGGCTTTATGACAGAGCATACATCAGTCCCTAGTTGTGAACACTGTCACTTCAGTTCTAGACCAAGATCAGAAGTCATCTAATTTCACATACTAAAACTACAGTCCTAAACATAAAGCGACTAGCTGTCAGCTCTGCAAGATGAAACACATCAATGATGGCCAATTGCAACACTTGATGTCCATCACACTGGAGGATGCAGCAAATCCTCTGGTCTTCATTGCCTCTTCAGTTTTCACACTGCTCAAGTCTCTCACCCTTTCCTTACCTTCTCATAATAACACTTGCATCTACATCTCTTCCTCCTCCACCTTGTGCTGGGCTACGTTGCCACCCTTTCCACCATCAGGCGTCTTACTAGCTTCTCCCTTAGTTGTCTTCACACACTCATTCCTTCCAAACTAACCCTACAGCTGGTACAGTTTCCCAGGCATTTCCATATGACTTCTAAAAAGCATGCCTATTCTCTGAGGTCAGACTTGCTGTCAGTTACTTCACACAATTCTTTGAGTAATACTCAGAAGACTTTCTTTCACTTATCAGTACCTCTTGGGGGAGGGGGGGGGGGGGGGGGAAAATTCAGTACTTGCTTCTGTCTGCAAAGAAACAACTGAAGTAGGTCAGAGTTGACAGATTATTTACTTTCAACACAAGAACAGGGGACAATGGGAAAAGGAAGCAGATTCAAAACATACAGGAGGACATGGGACTTTTTGTAATGCATACTTAAGCTATGGTTACTAGATATTCACATGGGATGACAGACAGAGCTGAAAAGAGAATACACTTAAGTTAGTCACTAAGTATATAAAAACTACTTTTTGTGGCAAGGGGACATCCCAAGGTGAATTTCTGAAAGCTGGACTAGTACTCAGAACGTTTCTCATGTATTTGCCCTATCATGTGCTGTCCCAGAATTTTAGCTCTTGAAGGATCTTCCTCTTGATTCTCCATTTGGAGACAGGTACAAGGTCCACTCTAAACAAAACCCAAGATACTGAAGTATGTGTGCACATGTATGGAAGCACACTAGAGAAGAAAACCCCACAGTGAAGAAACAAATGGATTATTGGAGAGAAAAAGCAGTGTAAAGGAAAAGAAAAAACCCCAACAACCCAAACAACTAAAAACAAACAGTCCCACAACACCACAACCACACCCACACCACAGGAAATCAGGACAAGATGGCGAATAGAGCACCCACAGCAGCACCCCTGCTTTCCAAAATCATTGCGATGGTAGAAACTGCCCAACACTGCTTGTCTGAGAGCACTTACCCAGGATGTGAGCAACAGCTTCTACAAGATCCCGTTGACTGCCTTCAGTTTTTGCAGAGACCTTCTCTGCTAGGACAAAACTGGACATGACAGGATGAGGCTGATTCAGGAAGGTATCGAGCACCTCCATGCACGAGATGATTTGCTGGGGAAGGGTTCCCCCAACCACAGTATCTGTCATTGACTTCAGGACACCCACATCACCAATGGCTCCCCATTGAATTGCCAGACCTGGAGAGGAAAAAAAAAAAAATCAGAAAAATGAACACACTAGGCAACAAACTGAAGCACACAGGGGCAACAAAAGGGAATTAAAAACCAGCTACACAAGAGCCTGAAGTTCCTTTGTACTGTTAAACAGTCAGTGTTCCTCGCCATGTGAATGGCTCGGGGTAACAGCTAGGAAAGGAAACTGCCTTCAACATTCATTATCATTCCAGACAAGTGCATGAGTTTCTGGTGAGCTGGTTCCCCTCTGGATGTTTGGCAAGACACATTCTATACAATGCAGTGAAGTCATTTTACCTGGAAGTCCATCATGATGTCGCTGCTCACAGATACGCTCCATGGTAGAATTGGCAAAGCCATAATTACTTTGCCCAGCATTTCCTCTTCCACAGCTTACAGAGGAGAACACAACAAAATAGTCCAGGTCTGGACACTTCTTACGAGTCACCCTTAGAGCAGAGCAGGAGAGAGAAACCCCATCAGAAAAATCTGCTAACTATGTGTTACTGTGGAAAGCTAGTGCAACACTAAAATGACCAAGTTTGATCAGCTCTGACCATAAGCAGTTCATATTTGTTCTTTCTACAGATACTTACCAATCCAAATGAAGGGTGCCTGAATACTTGGGCTTGTTGACCTCCCAGAATGATTCTGTGGTCTGATTTTCAATCATGCCATCTCTAAGGACCTGGTAGGGGGTAGGGAGGGGAAGAAGAGAGGAGAAAAAATAAAAAAAAAAAAAAATGTACCATTTCAGGATCTCTAGTTACTGTTTATATCTGCCACATGATCTGATACAAGAGGATATCACTATGCAATGCATTTTTGTAACTTCACAATACAGACAGATCCTGACCATCCTGAAATACAAAGATAATATGGCTTCTGGCAAGTCTGCTTTTTTCAGTACTGCCACTGCAGCCTTCAACTGTTGAGTTCTATATGGGATTCTTTCCTGTCCCCGGGGGTCTTGGAACATTCATCCTACCCCAGGACTGAGCTTGCTGGCCAAATGTGTTTGCTTCCCAGGTCAAGGGGCCAGACCCATAAGCCTTTAGTCACCAGGTAAGGCCAAAGCAAAGTGTCCTTTGAAACACAGAAAGGCAATACAAAACTATATGAAGCCTGCCGTCTCTTAGCATTTTTGTCGCTTACCATAGCCAAGTTAAAGACGCCTCCGACCGGGCCAAGCTTCAAAGCTTCTTCTATCAACAGCTGTGTTCCTTCTAATGTTCCAACGTCACTGGTAGATACCAACACTTCAATACCCAGTGCCTTCCACCCGTTAACCTGTTTAGCTTGGTAGCCTACAAAAAAATAAAGGTTAACAGTGTTTGGGGTGAAGCATTCAAACCCTAAGGCTTTGGTTTACCTGTTCCTTAACTCTTTTATGACCAGATAGGGACTGAATAGCTAAATAATTCTTGTTTCACATACAAGAGGAAAGTTGGATAAAGCTTGAATAGTAGATAGAAATCACTTGAGTTTCAGAAATGCTCTATGTAGATCAAAGTGGAGAACAAAGTTGGGGGCAGAGGGAGGAGGAGTAACAGGAAGAAAGCTTAGAAGTACAACAGTGGAGGAAATTAGCTTCACAGCAATTTGAGTACTGAGACAGGAAAGAATGTTTAGCTTAGAGCAAGGCAACAGATTAGAGTAGCACAACCAGAACTTGAAAGCAGAAGTATGTGTTTGCACAAATGGTACAGTTGTGAACTTGCAATAGAAAGAATAAATCTGTAAAGACAGAGAGAAGTTCTGTTATAGCTGAGTTGGTATCAGGAAGCAATGAAGACTACCACTGATAAGAAATCAACACCATGATTGTAATCAAACCAATGGCTTAAAACTACGTAAAAATGCTTACTGATGTTATCAGATAGTAGGGCATATCTTTACATATGAGCTATCTGGAGAAGCAAGAGCAGGCACCCACACATTTGACTTGAGGGACAGAGTATCTTTAGCAAGAATTTATAGGTCTTTCCTTGTGGTCTGTGATCCACTATGCTACAGCCACTGGACAAGTCGGTGAGGTAGCCGGATACAGACTTTGCAGGGGGGGTAAAGGTAGAAGTAAGGCTATGGGGAAGGCAGCCAAAAAAAAAAAAAAAAAAGAAAAAAAAAGGCAGCAAAAAAAAAAAAAAGCAGCAGGAGGAAAGAAGTAGCTGGAAAAGACATCAAGTTCAAAGATACTTCCTCCTTTGGAAGAAAGGGGACAACAGCTTGAAATGAGAGAACACATACATGAGAGGAAAGAAAAGAGATCTAAGACATCATTCTTTGCTGACAGAACACTTCAAAATGGAGAGAAACTACAAACTGAGGTCCGTTGAAAGGCAGTTGTGTTCTGTTCCTTTATGATTTTTGCTTACCAGTTCGTATGCCAGAACGAGATGTCAGTATAAGCTTCTGTGCTCCTCTCTCAATTAGCCACTGTGCCAACTCAAGCCCAAATCCTCCTAGACCCCCTGTGATTATGTAAGACTTGGTAGGTGGACAGCAGGTTCGGGAGATGGCAGAAATTTTAACTGGTTCAGACCTTCTCAAACCATATTCCTTTTCCTCCTCTTGGATCTTTCCATGGGGGCAGGGGGAGAAAGGAAGAAAAACCACAAGCCAGGAAAAGTAGTTAAGATCAGATACACAACTCAGTCTTGACAGTTACATTCATTACAGTGTCAGCAGTATAAACAATAACCCCACGCTGTCCTAATTATACAACTTCAACTTGAACTGAATCCAATATAGTCACCTAGAGTGTATGACAGATGCATCAGAGAACCAAAGTCATTATCTCATTACCTTGATCATAACTTTGCCAATATGTTTTCCTTGTGCCATGAACCTGAAAGCAGATTCTACTTCTTCTTTTTTGAAGACTGTACACCTCAGAGGCTTTACTACACCATCTTTTATGCCTTTCTTCAACAAGTCTGACACTACATCCCACTCCTGGCTTTTGTCCTCAAAGAGTGCATCTAGTAGGATCCCATGAAATGCCACATTCTTGAGGAAGAGAGACATTCCTAGAAAAAGCAACTTGGTTATGCTGATGACATTTCAAAACAGAGTCTACCTTCTGCTTCAGAAACATTTCTGTGTAGGTCAGTATTGTAAGACTGAGGACTAAGGCAGTCGTCATTAGTTGCTAGAATTCTACATTTTCCAAACTCATTCTTGCATATACTCTCTAAAAGCTGTATTAGTTTGTTCTCTTACAAGCAGACCAATTTAGACAGAAACTCCACTCACAAAAACTGTGTCAACAGGACAAGCTGTAACATGGTCAGTCTTACATTAAAAAGGACATCTTGTGTCTAGTAACAGCCAAGTTAAAGGCACAGAGGAGCTTGAACAAATCCCACATACATCCTGATCATCTCCACAGGGAACTCCTGCTCATACCAAGTTTTCCATTATGCCAGGATCTTTTGAAATTTAATTAGAATAAGGAAAGAGATTGCCAACACTTGCTATATGCAATCGCTCTTCAACAAGAGAACATTCTCGTCAATTTTCACTAACACATCACATTATAACAATACAAATTTGTTTTCCCATCAAGGAGAAATCGTGTTAGTTTTGCCCCTGTGCCACCAAAAACTAGAAGATGCTGTTGACTCTGCTGAGGGACAAGAGGCCTTGCAGAGGGGTCTGGATAGACTGCAACATTGGGCAATCAGTGACATGAAATTCAGCAAGAAGAAACACCACATTCTGCACCTGAGACTGACTAATGCCCAACAACTATAAAGAGAGAGAAATGGCTGGAAGGCAGCCCTGCAGGAAGGGACCTGCAGGTGCTGGTTGACAGTAGGCTCAGTAGGAGCCTGCACCGTGCCCTGGCACCAAGAAGTTAAACTGCATCCTGGAGTGCATTAAACACAGCAAGAACAGCCAGATCAAGAGACCGGACTGGCCTGCTGTATTTAGCATTGGAGCAGCCTCACCTTGAGTATTGTGTGCCTTTCTGGGCCCCTCAATTTAAAAAGGATGTGAGAGGACTCAGGTGCATCCAGAGGAGGGCAACCCTGCTGCTGAAGGTACTAAAAGGGATTTCATGGGAGGAATGGCTAAGGACTTTGGGTTTGTCTCGTTCAGAGAAAAGGAGACTGAGGAGTGACCTCATTGCTCTCTTCATCTTCCTGAGGAGAGCAGGTGGAGAGGGAGATGCTGATAACTTCTCCCTGAGATCCAGTGACAGGACACCTGGGAATGGCTCAAAGCTGCATCAGAGGAGGTTCAGACAGGATATTGGGAAACACTTCTTTACTGAAAGGGTAGTCAAACACTGGAACAGACTTCCTAGACTGCTGAGTGCCATGCTTCTTGAAGAAGGTACTTGTTGAAAAGACCATGTAAATTGTTAGTGATAAAAGTGGCAAGTATGTCAGCTAAAAGTGTTTCTAAATTTGAAGATTACTCTATGTTAAGACAGTATATAGGTTGAGCTGTCATGCTCGCTTAAACCTAAGGAGATGTATTTCCCAATGCCCCATCTTACCAAGCTGACTGTTGTTAGCCAGATCAAATTTGCCAATTTCCAAAAAGCGCCCATGTCGAGCAAGACAACGCAAACTGGCTTGGAGCTTCTCTTCAGCCAAGGAATTTAACACAAGGTTGACACCTGCAATGAACGGAGAAGCAACTATTTAATAAACTCAACTCTGCTGAGAGCCTAAACCTGTTTTCTAGTGACTCACTTTAGAAAGTGCAACTGCATAATATTGCATAGCTGACAAAAGGAAAAAAAATATTCCTTGAACTTACCTTTTCCACCAGTAATTCGCAGTATATGTTCCTCAAAGGTAGTATCTCGGGAACTAGCAAAGCTATTAGCATCCAGCTGTGGGAATCTTGCTTGAAGATACTTGCGTTTCTCAGTGGAGCCTAGAAGCAGAAGACAGGTTGACTGATGCAAGTACTCTTACATTAAACCTTTTTAACGATTAACAGCCCATTTTCATCTGTACATCTTTTCCCAAGGACTGTAGAGCTGAGCAGCCATCAAGAACTTGCTTCAAAGCTCTTAGAGTCTCCAATTGTCAAACCTCAGGACAAAGTCTGTCTAGTTGTTACAGTTCATTTATGAGCTAGAGCAAGGACCAGAAAGAGACCAAGCATTACAATGCATAGACATTCTTTGATCACACTAGTGATTTTAGAATGAAGAAGCCTTGATTTTCTTCCATACTTTTGCTTACATAGGGTACAGAAGTAGATAAATTTGTTTGTGCTGTGGAAGTTTCAAGCACATAGTCAGTAGCTGTATTTACCATATATCCTGTTCTCAGTCTAAAAACTAGATCAAAACTTTCCCCAATATGATCTCCTGTAAAAGTATACAAGTAACTATGTATCTTCATATATAACCACTCATGTACACACACACACAATTTCCTACATTTATTATATGTACATAGATATTCCCCTCCTCCCATGACATTGGGCCTTCCGTACTCACCTACAGTAGCAAAGACTCGGCAGCCCATGCTCAGGGCAATGGCAATGGCTGCTTGGCCGACACCTCCTGAGCCAGAGTGAATAAGGATACTCTCACCCTTCTTAATATCACCTCGAACCACCAAAGCATAATAAGCAGTGGCATAAACCACAGGCACTGAAGCTGCTTCTTCCAGAGTCCTAAGAAGCAAAAAGTGAAAGAGAGAAGGTATCTTCAGTCTTGGGAAAGACTACTAGATCCTCCTGATGAAATCTGCTGTTCTGCAATGGAAATGTTAAACTGCCGAGATAGACCAAGAAGTACACATGTTCTCAATCACACATCAGACTACCATAGCTGCCGAGCACAGCCAAGAGTTTCATCCTTCTGCAAAAATAGTGCAGTAACTAACCAGTAACAAACAACACCAAAATCCCTGTGTATGCTGAAAACACGTGGAGCTAAGAGCCCAAGAAAGAGATCAGAACCATATGTGAGACACTGCACGAAAACTCACACGCAACTCCTGCAGTGAATCTAAGCCAACTCCTACAGCTGCTCAAGAGACTATAGCTCTGTTACTTCCCAGAGGTGGACCTACCCATTGTGCAGTACTCTGGTCTGATCAGGGCTGTCATCAGCCTCCGGCAGGAAGGCAAATCTTAACCACATACACAAACCAGGAAACAGAAGTTGACCTACCAGTTTTTAGGCACGTCCCATAGAAACTTCTCATTACAGTCTACCACTGTAGCCAGCCCCTTTGCTGGCAGCAATCCCATCACCCTTTTTCCAGACAGGTCCCGTCCTGAGAACTCCATGCCCAGCACGCACTGCTGCGAAACCCAGTTACCTGAAAGAACGTTAGCAGCTTTTACAAAAGAAATTTATCTTCTAAAATCCCTTGGTCAAAAAATTTACTAGAACAGTAGTCCTTGCAAGTTTGAACTCCAGAGACAGAAGTAGTGCTGCGATTTATCTACTATGTACAGAGTTCGTAAGTCACCACAGTAAAATTCTTACAGGAGTAGCAGAAAAAGGCTTGGTCTCTTTAAATCTTACTCTTTATCCTTGATGATATTGCTTTAGTTTTAGTTTTCGTCTGAGAAATTTCATTGAAGCATCTTGTTTCAGAGGCAATTTTGTTCCTCTTTGAGCAAGAATGATACATAAAACTAGAAAAGATGATCACAGCAAAAATATACCGCAAGACCGTAATTTTGTGCAAACACCTATTTTAGGCAAAGACTAGTTATGAAGGGAAACCCAACCCTAGTCAAGTCACTCAAAAGACTCACCAAATGCACTTTTTACACATTCTGCCTCCTCTCTCCTTTGAGGAGAGTTTTAAAACCATTTAATAGGCATTACATTAATTCTTAACTCACTTTGAGGCAAAATATTATCACCTCTGTTTGTAGGCAGATTACTTCATCTTGAATTTTTCTCCCCTAAAAGCAAAGCATCAAGTTGTTTCAACTCACACTTGATATCTATGCAGTTGGGGCTATTGATATTTTCTCACAGCAAGGTTTATTAATTTTGCCATATGAAAAATGAGACTGCAACTGGAAGCAGAACTTACAAGTTTTTGGTGTACAGTCCTGCAGCAGCGCTATACTTCCTTTTCAAAAATAGGCTTTCTTGATAAACAAAAAACTGCTAATGCTTTAGGCAATGTATAAGTAACATTCAGGAGACTGTGTGAATGAATTCTAGAACACTAATACCTAAATACATTTTCTTCTAATGTAATTTTAACGCACCAGGGATAGCATCTGCAGAAAGCCTTCCTGTGGCCAACATAACGTCCCGGAAGTTAAGAGATGCATAATAGACATTGCAGAGTTGAACAGAGGAAGTTGCATGGAAGTGTTGAAGTGGGGAAACAATCCAACGAAGAGATGAGAGGTCTCCACGAGTCAGTGCATTTACATAGGCATATTCTGTCAACTCCTGAGGTTGCCCTGCAGAAGAAGGAACAATAAGAACTTCATACACATTAACACAGGCTCAATCATTCCACAGTAAGTTCCTTGTCTAATTGTTACCTCCTTCTCCATTTTCTCTCCCAAAAGCCCTTTCTTACCTATACCTTACTACCTACACACTAAATAGCTCACCCCTCTCCCCCATCACCAAAGCATGCTACTGTTAATTCCCAAAATTATTCATTAAACTAATAATAATTATTATCATTATTGCAGGAACAATAGCTACTCATTTTCTGTTCAAAGTCCATTCAGACTCAAGGCACTGCAAGTGATCCTCAGACCTCAAAAGGGAGTTACCTTGTTGCAACGGGAGATGCCTGAAGGAGCCCCACTTTCCATCACGATACACATTCATCACCAGGTCGCTCTGAACTATCTTCTGCATCTCCAGGGAAGAAAGACTTGTGGGTGGGACAGCTGATGAAGGGTTCAAGTTGGAAATGAACACGCACCTAGAAGCCGGGAGTTATCATTTTGTTTGTTTTGCTACAGGCCTGAAGAGGTGCTAACACAAAAAAAAGTGTTAAGTCACATCTCCAACTGTGACTCAAGGACATGCTTACATACCTGACTCTGTGGCCTTCTGCTTCAAGGCGGAGGCAGTTCACCATTCCCAAAATTCCTGAGTTTCCACAACTGGTGGCAGTCAACCATACAGGCTGTTCTGACGGCTCAGCCAACACCCCCTACAGGACAAACCCCAACCTGTTTTACTAGCAACCACAGAAAGGAAATAGCCCTTGTATTCTTAAGGCAGAGATAACTTATATTTTAAGAACAGTAACACACACAATTTTAGCACTCCTAAATCTCTCATTTAGCAAGTGTAATGATTTGGAAATTCAGATATCCAGGACACAGTAATTCTCACCTTTAAGGTTTCAACCCACTTAAAATGGGTCTCATCGATCGGCAGAAAAACAGGTGTTTTGACAGGGGCTTGCCGGCGACACAGGAAAATAACTGAGCCAAAGAATGATTTCTTCTGGGCAACCAGATTCAGTGAGGTTTTGCTGAATAAGTCTTCCCACTGTGCCTGTCAAACCAGGTAAAACAACAATTAACAGGAAAGTCAAAAGTCAGTTAAAAATACAAGTCACATCTGTAGTTCGCATTGAGTCTCCTCAAAGATGGCTTCACCAGGAACAAGAAATGCTGTCCACCTCTTTCTTTATTTTGCTTGAAATCTTGACATCTGTTCTGTATTGTCTCAATACAAATATATGTATTTGATTAACATAACAGTATTTTATCCATGTCTAGGCTATTCCTTCTTCCCTAAAAGATCCTCAGAAAGCAGCAGTAGAATTATCTCAAAGCCCCGGTTAGGGATCTACTCTTACCACACCACCAGGTGTCAAAAACCAGAGCAGTGACTATGCTGTCAAATCCCAAAGGGTATTTGAACATGTCTGAAATTTAATTCCAGCAGTAAGGCACACCTCTACAGACAAATATAATGTACAGATTCCAACACAGAAATTAACAGAAGCTGAAACACTGAGTTTAGATGTTACCAGTCTACCTCACATAAGCCCAGTCTTCAATAGAAGAAGTAAAGCAGGACAGAAGAAACATGAAAAACCAAGTGACCCAAATGCTTCAGTTGCAGGGGCATGGGGAGAAGCAACCAACCACTGGCAGGGAAGAAGCACCTATATGTGTTAAGTTACATTTCAGAATAACGAAAGAATGAAAATGCACATATGGCACAGCCAGAAACACTGAGACTCCACTATTTGAATGAAATAAAGATGACTCCAGGCTCTCATAAAAGCATTTGTTTACTTTTCATATGCCAGGCACAAAACAGTGGAAGGTTTTTAGTGTGATCCATTATAGTGAGGACTAGGCACACCTATCTAGAAGACTTTAGGAACTATATTAAGTTCTGCTCACTCTCATCAGTGTCATCATTTTTTTAGAGAAGGCATATCCAACTCACATATATCTTATCCAAGGGATTTGCAAGTACCAGGCTACTGACATGGCAGATCTAGATTTTAAGTTATCAGCTTCACTAGCATCTTAGTCTTAAACCCCAAACCTTAAACTGTTAGAAGTGCTGCTCTCTCCTTATTCTAAAAGGAGAGCTGAGAGACTTATAGACCCTCAAATCAGAAAGACATGTATGTTCTGTGGAAGGGCAGTTTCTTATTACTACTTGGTCTAACAGCTGCCAAAAGAAGGTCATGTCCCAGTTCCCACCATTACGCTAGCCACTCACTCCTCTTCTTGTACTAGCATTGGCATTAGTTCATCTCCATGATATACTGGTTTGCAGATATAAAGCAGACACACCGCCCTCTGAGAGCTTATTCTGCTTTATCTCATTATGGGATCAGATACAAGTGGGGAAGAAGGGAAGGAAGGAGGAATGGGGGGGGGCGGCCCAGGAAGTACAAGCAAAAAGCCTTCCTTACCAGGAGCGCTTCATTGTTAGAAGAACTTAACTAGTTTGTAAATTCTCAGTCCTAGTAGCAATATCAAATGGAAAGATGTATTTTGATACTGAAGCGTTTTAGGTGCGTACAGTGACAAAGCTGTACCCCACCTAACAATGCAGCACATTTTAGCTATAATGGAATTGTCCCGATCAGTGTTTTCATACAGACTATACAGATATAAAAATGACAATGAATAAGAAAGGCTTTCCTGACTCAACTCACTGTTTCTCTCCCACCCTAATAGATGGAAAATCACAACTCTTCTCATCTGAAGAGGTGTTTATTACATATTCCTGCAGCGGGTCTCAACGGAAAGGGATGCAAGTGATGTCTACTCAACATTCATCACAAGAGCATCTGTAAGCAGCAGACTCCAGACTATCCACTGAAAGTATTTGTCCTTGCAGGAGGCTTACCTCAGACAGGAAGCTGCGTTTCTGCTGTAGGTCTGGGCTTGTAAGGAAACTGACAATTTCTGCAAGAATCTCCCCTTTAAGAAGAGTGTGTAGCAAAACAAACCCTCCTTCTTTCACTGCAGCTGTCAAATTAGTGATAATTTCAGGGGTGTTCCCTAGAACACTTGTTGAACAGTTGTACACCACCAGGTCAGCATTGGTCAGATTTTCAGAGGGAAGGTGAGATGGATCCCACTCGCTAAAGGAAATTTCAGCATCTTGTGGCTCTGTTTCACTAGCTGAAAGAGCTTTCAGGGTGCTGTCAGTGGCAATGTATTCCGTATGCAACAGGGGCTGAGTATTCAGAATACTTCTGACTCGAGAGAACAGACATCCACTTCCTGCAAGAGCCTGTGAGAAAAGAGGAAAGAAAAGGGGAAACAAAGCTGAAACATGAATGCCATCCAAAAATTATAACTGTAACAATTGAAGTATGTGATCAAGTTACTGGAAGACCTAGAAACACTAGCTATGGTTTCTAACTAACCTCTACTATCTTCATCCTGTGACTGATCATGTTCTCCACTGCCACATCCAGGCAAGTCTTCAACTCTGAAGAATCTAGCAAGCCATTGAGAAGAGGGTCATCCTGGAAGTGCCTTTTCTCTCGAGTCACAACCTGTTCCAGCTCAGAATAGAAGTTTCCATTCAGTTCAAGATTGCACGTTTCAGCAAGGATATGCTGAAGACCCTTCTGTACGGGTGAGGACTCTGCAACAGCCATTTCATTTTCTAGTCCAGGGATGACTAATTTGACCCCATGCACTGCCGCCTTAGCCGCCAAGTTCCTCATCAGTTCTATTGAATGGAAGGGAAAATGAATGGAAGAGTCAGATTTTTAAAAGATTTTTCTTTTGCTCTTAAAGCATCTTGTATCATTAGACTAGCCACAAAGACATAGTACATGCTCCTGTACATTCATAGGATTGTGAACTGTGCAGTAGTTGCATCCCCCAAACAAGTAGGCTTTGTTATAAAACTGCCTAAAACACCAACATTACCTGTGGAGAGACTGACTAAGAGGGCAACTAACAGAAAACTTCTGCCTGATTTAAGGAGTTGTGGAGGGAAATTGCAAACGTCCACAGATACAAAAAAATACTAAAAGGCTTTTTGCTTTATAACCAGATGGAAAATAGCTCAGCCTGACTGATACCAGAAATCACATTGTGAAAATGAAGATAAAAATCCCACTACAGCATAGGTAAAACACTTTGGGGACAGTAGTTGGACACCACAGACATTTCTCTCAGACATTTCTGTCATGCTGGAACGTTCCACTAGTGTGACAAGAAACTAGACGCACTCTACCTTTGCAGTGCTCTAAACAGCCGTGAAGGTGGGCACTAGAAGACAAACAGTCATTCTCAGTATAGGGCACAAAGCAAAATTTTTCCAGAGTGGGAGCAGTCCGCTCCTGTTGTCGTCGAGGTGCCACAGAAACATGAAGACCATTGATCTGAACACCTCCTGCTTTAACACTATTAAGACAGTGGTCCATGACAACATCAACAGCTGAAAGACAGGAAAGCAACACAAGTTTGCGTCAAACACTGCAAGTATTTTATTTGAGGTGATCAGGTGAACAGCACTATGTCAGACTGTGACAGCATAGCCTGGAGACTAAAAGGGTCCCCCAAAGTCCATCCTACTTCTTAGTAAGTCAAAGCAACTAGCAAAAACCCAAGCATGAGAGACATTACCTTCTACATCATCCTGGTATTGGTACGTGTGCTCCTGATGCAGCACTGGGTCAATAAACACCGAGCGAATCCTGGTGGGCAAGCGCAGACTACGCCCAGACTCGGATAAGACCATAATGTGTAGCATGGTGTCAAGGAAGGTCACCCAGTTTCCATTCCACAGAACCTTCCCTGTGCTTCCTGCAGAAGAAGGGGAAGCCTCACTGTGATTTTGTAATTCAGCAGATGCCAGAAGTCCCTGCTTATCAAATGTAAAGTCTGCTGTATGCACCTAGCTTTCCCCATAAGCTCTAATAGTCAGTTCTACATTGGAGACAGCAGCTTTCCTAATGCTCTGTCAGAACTTTCATCTGTACTCTGTTATAACATAAAGTATAATTATTTATATTACTGACAAAGCAGTCAGGTGGAATTAAAAGATCAAGCATTCTTCATTACCATAACCATGCTCATCGTTCTTCTATAGAAAGTAAATTTACCTTCACTGTCGCATTCCAGAAGGCCCTGAAAAGTTGGTCCATAATTATAACCACGCAGATGCAGTTCTTGGTAAATGTCTTCTTTCAAGAGGCCAAACTTCGAGCTCATGTCTACTTGAGTCCGAGAGCCAACTGGCTGGTTATGGAGGTCCTTCAGAGCAGTGTTTTCTAAGAGGGAAATCTTCCCTGATGGGATACAGTGGCAAGAATAAAAATCATCAGTGTCCATGAATAATGGATTTTAGTACAAAAGTGCATACACTTAACACTTCCTTCACTTACCACTCACAGCCAAATTCCCATTCCCCGACACCTCAAAGCACTGGGAAGCAGGCATAAGTCTTACTTCCAGCTTTACCGATCCTGCAAGAAATGTCGAGGAAGACAGGAGTGAGGTCATTCATTACTACCATCCTCAAGCAGAGATTTCTCTTTTGCCATCTCCAGACTCATTGCATACAACATATAATAAAAATGACCATAATATGTGCTACTTGACTGTATGAATTCACTTTTTCGCTCAGTCATGTTGCACCCTTCTTTATATTCTTTCTCTTGTGTTCCACCTCACTTTCCTCTTGCATTTCTTTCCTCCCACTTCATTACAGTCTTGTATTTGTACGAACACTCCTCACTCACCATTTCTGGGAAGTATAGTTGCCTGATGAATTGTGACTTCTTCAAATGAAACAGCCACTTGCTCCATGACCACGCTAAGAGACCGTGCCAGAGTTCGCCAAGCCAGCACTAAGTACCCAGTTGCTGGATACAGAACTCTGCCATCAATGCAGTGACCAACCAAGTAGTGATCAGGCGAGTTAGGACTCACATCTGTCAAATAATAAAGAGCAGAATAAAATACCCTAATAAAGAGGCCTTAGTGTCTGGCAACATGCAGCTCTTAAAACTACCATGAGTTTGAATCAAGACAGGTTCCTGCTCTGTTCATATTCTTTCAGCCCATTTTTCAGAAGCGGATCCAGCCTTTTTCCAACCAAACCAAATACTATATTTCAGAATATGTCTTCAAGGATGCTGCTTTGAGTATCCTTTTCCTACTTTTGTAAAAGAAATGCAGAGGTAAAGCAGGAAACAGAAAAGTCCAAACAAGCAAACACACCGATATTGTAGACTGAAGCAGCTGCAGTGCCTTTGGCACCTCCTGAAAAGTCTTCAGCTTTTGCAACACGCCACTCCTGGCTGTGGTCCCATTTGATGTGTGGGGAAATAAGGGGTGTTCCTGCTGGGACAGGGTATTCCACAGGTGGACACAAGTTATTTCCAAGAACATTTAACCTAGGAAGATAAAAAAAAAAAGAAAAAAGAGATCAAGGCAATGGCAGGGGGCAGGGCGGAAGCAGGTAGGTGCAGGATTGACCATAAATTACTTCAAGTTCAGACAGTCTTGGACTTCAAGTCTGAGATTTCTCCAGGAGTACCATAAACACTTACTGCGGCCAAATTTGTAATTCTAACAGGCTCCAAGATGCAAACTTCATATCCAAGAGCAAGTCCCAGGTTCCTAGGTCTCTAAAATGGGACTCCTCTTTAAAAAACACCCACCCAGCCCAAGCAGTTTCTAACCCAAGGCAACATTTCATAAGTGCGCATGTTAAAATACGTAAAGCACAGATGTAAACCCCATTTTTTTCCAGGTTTGTTGAAGTAGCATTTCAATCCTTGTGGAGATACACATGCTAGAGAAGAGACTTGATTCTCTCCTAAGTGATAACCCACTCCCTTAGTCTCCTTACCCAGTTAAATGAATCTTTCCAATCTGTGTTAGGAAGAACTCCAAATTATTTTTCTCCTCTTTCTTCATCAAAGGTAGAACGGTGCAAGTTGGTTTCAAAGTCCTCTTCAAGATACCCTGGTCAAATAAGAGTCCATAAATCACTGATGGAAGGCATTACTTATTACTTCAAATTTTTTTTTTCCTCTGTTTCTGTGCCAAGAGCTCTGTACTAGGTGGTAGAAAAAACATCACTGTAACAGGGAAGCAAAAGAGCAGCACAATACCCTTTCAGCAACCCAAGAAGTTGCACATCTGGTAAAGCAGACCTATGTAATATTCATTAAACTCTGCCAAAACACAGATCTTCCCTTCCCAAGCAGAATCAAAAGCTGCAGTTCAAGAACTGCAAGATCACCCTCTCAAGCCTCCCACTCACATACACACACGTGCACCCCCTCACCCCACACAGCTTAGGTCCTCACTCTCAGGAGCAGCCCTTTTTAGTCTGAAGCATCCTAGTGCATTTTCCAAGTGACAGCTATTAAATCAAAAAATGCCACCTTGAACATCTGACCCAAGTTGTATCTTCTCTCCAATTTGATCCCATGGCCTTAAAATGGGAAAAGGGAGGGAAGGAAAAAACCCCACAAGACTCAAATCCAGCTGATGAAGTCTTTAGTCGCTCGCACTAGAGTCCAGAATTGCACAATAACTTTAACATTAAGTGTCTAATCATTTCGTAGAGAAAAGTATCTGCTTAAATTAAAAGCTCTACTCTGATTCTCCCTTCAAGTCACTTTCAAAGCATAAATAAGACTAACATGACATAGTAAATATACACTGGCCTGGAACTCAGAAGCAGCGTATAACTATTAAACTTGATTCACAAGGAATTACGATTAAGATTTTTATGCTCTTGCATGCCAGCAAATAAAATAGACCCATCCTTGAGACTAAAGGGACAAGCACGAGACCACAGCCCTGATCCTGTGGGCCAAGTACATCCTAATGTACCTGATGCTCTGCATCCTCTACTACAAGCTAATTCAGCAAAGATCAATTCTTACAGGGTGAGGAGAAAGGAATGATGATCTGATCATCAGGGGAAAGGAGTTTATGAGGGAAGCAAGGTCCTGCAGCAATCTACTTTGTCTAGGAGAAGAGGAGAAAATGCCACTACCAGCCACCACCTTCTGAGACAAGAATCTCAAATCAAATTCAGTGTATGATAGTGATTTTTCACAGAGGAGGCCTGTTAGTCTTGAGTTTCTTCCCCCACCCCAAGTTTTGCACTCTCCCCATTAGGTTCAAACAATGAAACGCTTCTCTTGGTGCACAGTTCAGAGAGTTGACTATCAGCTATCTGAAATGCATGGCGATGAATAAAGGCAATAATAACAATGTGAATACCTGGATGGGGAAGCAATAGTATGTTGGGATTGGTAACATACATCATTCCCCCAAAAAACCAAACAACAACAAAAACAATCACACCAAAACTCCCACAAAAAAAACCCCATCAAGAATACAGCATATCAATATAGTATCATACTGGCACGTTCAAACACAATACCTGTAAAAGAGCGTGTGGAGCAATCTCTACTACAACAGCATTATTTGGAATATGCTTCAGACCTTCATGGAACAGCACTGGACTCACTAGGTTGTTCACATAATACTCTGCAGAAGAACTCTGAGCCAGTTCACTCTGCCACTGAGATTCAGGGATAGATGTGCTGATCCATCGTGCTGAACGAGGTTTAGGGTGTGGAATAACCTACAGGTAGACAAGAAAGGTGGACAGGAGGGAGAGTTATAGATCACAGATAACAATAAAAGAGGCAAAGACAAGCAGCCCCTCCTTTTCACAGGCCATTTTTTTCCAGCTTGATTGCTCAGGACATCCTTTTGCTTGAGGCCATAGGATTTCAAACCTTAGGTATCACAGAGGTCTACATGCTCTTCAAGATAATTCCTTCTCCTCCTAGAGAAAGGAACGCCCTTAATCTCAACATCACCTATACTCAAATCCAAGTGCCCAAGCACAAGCCATAGTCTGGCAACATTACCTTTTTCAGGGCACGGAGCAGTACTGGTCCAGTAGACGCCATGTAATAGGAATGAAATGCGACTCCAGCGCTGAGCACCTCCTTTGCGAAGACACCCTCCTTTTTCAGCTGGGCTACAAACTTACTCACAGAGTCCTAGGAAGAGGAACACAAGTGAACTAAAAATAAAAGCTCACAATGTACTCGGAATTTGTATGGATCTCTGTACTCTCCCCACGTCCTTCATCTCTTGCCGCTTAAGGGGAGCCATATATGAGGTTATGGCCCTTCTCAGTCTTAGAATTTATCACTCATTATGCCCATGGCCATGAGACTGTTAGCATAAGAGACCTTTTATTACTAGCTTACTGAGGCACTAACGTAACTTTCTTTCACAACATACTCGAGTGTTTAAGTTTATGTGAAGTATTACGTTCCATCACACTGCTTTAATCCAGCTCTCTTTTGCAAGAAGCTGAGCTTTAACTCAGCTTCACACTTTCTTCAAAACAGAACTTCATGGGTCTCCATCACAACTCCAGTATGCACTGTATCTGTTTCTTACTCACCAGAGGCCCCGCAACAGTGACAATATCTTCAGAATTGTGGCAGGCTGGTACCACATTTGGAGGACAGCATTGTTTACACTCCTCCCATGTCAGACCTGCAGAAGGAAGGCTTCAGGACAATACAAGTGTTTCGAGCAGCAAAACTCCTAAGGGGAGGCAATCTTAACTGCACAATCACTGGGCTTATTTCAGCATTTTGCAAAACTGGGAAGGATTAAGAGAAAGATGGACATCCCCCTTTTCCCCAAAAGGGATTCTGCAAAAGCCAAGGATATTTTTCTCAAGGCTTTAACACATCATTTATCACTGCGATACGGAGCATGAGAACAGAGGACTGAATCTTTGTGCCAGCCCATTAAGGGATAGATGGGGAGAACACACACTCCAAGAAGCTACAGAAGTGTTTGTTTTGTCTCATTTTACCCTTGGCAATCTGAGCTAGAACAGGAGAGAGAACATGAGAGCTTGACTCACAGAAACAGAGAGCTGTAAAATACCCATAGATCTCTATTTTTTTTCATTACTTTAAATATATATATATGTACATATATATACACACATGTATATACCAAGAGCAAAAAAACCCAGTGTATTACATTTTCACCTCTCTTTTCAAGGATATTATTTATCAGGCTTCTGCCATTGGTTACTTGTCAATAGATCTCTCCATTTCCACTTAGGTTTTGAATGGATTACCAAAATTTTGCCATAGGTCAGAGTTTACTACCCATATATCAACTTCAATGTCTAATAACCTGTTCTACATCAGAAGAAAAAGAAGAGGCAAGAGCAGCCAAAGTTTTATGGACATGATTGTCTCCATCAATATATTTCAGAGCCAAATTTTATCCCAATGCCATAAACAGAGATCAGATGTACTTTCTTGTATCATTCTTTTGCTAAGGGTATACCTACCAACAGCAGCCATTCCTCCGGGGGGCAATTTGGCCTCTTTAATGCATTGTCCCCGCCAATAAGCGGCAAGAATGGCTTCTTCATGACTTAAGGAGTTATCTGCATAGCCACAAACTACTTCTCCCACTGAGTGGCCCAAAATGCCATCAGGTTGCAGACCTGCAGCTTTCAGCATATCAACCTGGGCAATCTGCAAGGAAAAGCTGGATTAATGATTCTGTGCCAGAGTAAGCATGTGCCAGACCTCAAAAGCACACAGCAGTAGTGAGTACACTAAAAAAACCAACAAACCAACAACTTTTTGGTAGACATTCTTCTTGGCCTCACAGCTTTTATTTTTTCCACTCAACTGCAGCTCCAGCCTCATTTCAAAGCTATTGCAAGAATTGTTATGTGACTCCAGTATTGTTTGGGCCCTTCCACTATGTGGCTTTCCACTAAGAAGCTATTTCCAACAACAGGATGTTGTCAAGAGCACGTCTATACAAAAGAGGCAAGACCGGCTTTCCAGATCACTTTAAAAGCTGTGCCTCTAGTTTATTAGGAAACAATGAATCCCATAGTGACACTCAGAATGAAAAAAGACATCATATAGCAGCATTTAATTCAATTGCAGAACAAATTTTAGAAGGCATTCAACGGAACCTTTTTCCTTGGCACAAAAAAGTTTACATAAATCTAAAAGTTATTCCTTAGTCTCTTGATCAGTTTACATCAACATTCATCCAAGAATCTTGAATGTGGCAGAGCCCAAGAACTGTCAAGGGTACAACACATTCCCTCCAGTCAAGGGAGGTATTTCTACAAGCTGTCACTTGCTGATTACGCATCAAGTTTCTATTAATTGGTATAAAGTGTTACTTGCCAAACACACACTAGCAGAGCATGCTTATGTGGATTGAGTCCATTACTCCCTCCACCAGTCACTTGAGTCTTACCTGAATAGCAGCTAGTCCAACAAATGCATGGACAATGTCATCAAAAGTGTTCTCATCTGCTTGCAGAAGCAGGTCTGAGACCTTTAGGCCTGTGCTCTTCAAAGCTTCATCTGAGTGCAATATAGACTGACGAAACAAATCCAACTTCATAAGGCTCACGCCCATATCTTTCCACTGTGTTCCCATGCCTGCAGGATATGCAAGGAGAAAGTGAGCTTTATTAACACTCCATAAAAGCAGTGGACATCACACACTTTGCTCAGAACTCTTTCACTACCTGAGCAACACATTATACGTTTCTAACATCCTTTAAATCCTTTTTATTTTTCAGGACTTTGCTGTCATCAGAAGACAGCCAAGTTAGAAGGATTAGTTAAAATACAGGAAATGTGAGTCTCTCCCATATATCACAGGGCTGCAAGATACTTCCTCATGCTAGAGAGGAAAACAACATTAAAGCACAGAATCCAATTGCTCAAGCCCCAGATCTACAGAGGAATGCAGAAGTCTGGACCCACTGCTGCACACCTACCTGAGCAGATGTACCAGAGTGGTCGACCAGATGCTTGAACTTGCTGAACCTCTTTTATGTCACTCTCAGTGCCAACTAGTGTGTAGCCCCTGTAGGGCATGGAGGATACAGGAATTGCAGAGATATCGTTGAGCAGGCTTAAAAATGGGCTGCATTCTCTATGTTTTCTGCTCTCTTGAATTAGTATTTCCACAGCTTCCTGGGTTCTGCCACAAAACTGAACCAGTCTTGGCATGTTACAAGTTTCCAGAGGCTGGTATTTTTTTTTATTTGGCCTCAGAATGACATGAGCATTAGCACCTCCAAAGCCAAAAGAGCTGACACCGACAAGGCCACCTTTCACTGGCATTGGTTTACAAACCACCATCAAAGAGCCATCTTGTAAGGCAGGAATATCTGGATTTGGAGTACTGAAATGAAGATTTGGAGCCCACAGCCCATGTTCCAGAGAGAGAATGACCTGGAAGAAAAAACAGACTGTTCTGTGCTCCACATTTTCTTGTGATAACAATGCTTTTGTTGTTACTGTTTTACTATAAATGACCATGCAGCATACACTAAAGCAGCTGTTTTGACGAAGGGACACTTCCAATAATAGCATTATGATGTTATTGAGGTACTACCTACTTCACCTAGGCAAATTTTACATTCCTGCAGGAAGTAAGTAGTTGAAAGTGGGGGTGGTAGCTCTAAGTTTAGCTTTCAGATCCTTTATAACTGGAAAGCCATGCAGTATTGCGGAAAAAGCAGCCTGGCTACTAAGACCATAACACCATCTCTCTCCCTTTTCAGATCCTGTCTCTTCATCACACTCTGCTTCATTCCTCTGCAATCACAGACCACTACATATGTTCTTATCACAACAAATGCTTCCATTTCTGCCTTTTGCTGCAAAAGTGACAAGCTGAAGCATGGGTAAAGGAGTTTGCTTGCTGCTTTGCACCCATTTCTTGTCACCTTGAACCAAAAAAGCAGGAACAGCAGAAAATCGGTCAGAACTGGCAAAGCCAAAGGGAAGTACAGAAACAGCATGAGTTAGGACAGCTGTACCAAAAAAGCAAGAGCTCCTTCTCTCAGCAGCATCTTTACAAACAGCCCATGACATCAAGACCATGTCCTCTCCTACAAGGACAGACAGAGCTGGGGTTGTTTGGCCTGCAGAGAAGACGACTCTGAGAAGATCCTACTGCATCCTTCCAGTATCTGAAGGGGGCCTACAAGAAAGCTGGGGAGGGACTTTTTACAAGGGCTTGTAGTGACAGGAGAGGAGGTAATGGCTTCAAACTGGAAAAGGGTAGATTTCAATTAGAAATTAGGAAGAAGTTCTTCATTATGAGGGTGGTGAGACACCAGAACAGGTTGCACAGGGAAGTTGTAGATGCTCCATCACTGGATGTGTTCAAGATCAGGCTGGATGGGGCTTTGAGCAACCTGCTCTAGTGGGAGGTGTCCCTGCCCATAGCAGGGGGGTTGGAACTCTATGATCCTTAAGGCCCCTTCCAGCCCAAACCATCCTACGATTCTATACTCCTCTGTGGCACAAGTCCAGCAAATCACATACTACAAGGTGAGTTGCAAATGCTGCTCTGTATGTTTGGCAGTTCATTCATCACCACAAAATGGTCAGAGAAATACTGGTGGAGATGTTCTTCCAAGTTGACTATCAGATCTAGCCTACCTGAGAAAACAAACAGCATAAATGCATGATTTCAGCTCCTGTCAGCATGCTTAGTTACAGTCTAAGTATTTTCATGCGCATGGTCCTACATCTACAACACTACACACTATGAACTTGCTGTTGTTCTACACACCATACATATTTGTGTAGAAACCATGGCAGACTTAAAAGTACAAGTTTGAGAGTACAGTACATTGAGCATACATCAGAGCCACGAAGAAGCTTTGTCTTTGCTTTTACTTTTACAGCAAGTAATTAGACAGGCTGAGTAGTTCAAAGGTGGATGTGAGTTTTCCCTCCCTTACCAGAATTTAACTAATAAAGCAGCCTCGACAAACCCTAGTTTCTTTCCTATCTATCCACATAATTAATAGATTCTTTTCAAGTCTGACATAAGGTACATTCAAGATCTCTTTTCCTAACTGACATATAAGAGCATTTTAGGGAATTCCAAATGAAAACATCTATGGAAAGTGAAGACTTCCTGACAGTTACTGCATAGAGAAACAGTGGGCTTGGTGTAGCTTCTGGCTTGGTCTCACCTGCCATCCTGATTAACTTTCAAATGTTAAAATAGCAAGTGCTGCCCAGCTTTCAGAGAATAAAGAATACAGACAGAGCTTCCAATATCCTTCCAAAGTTTCGGGCACTTTCAAGATACCAGATCTTGAAACAAGACCTAACACAACTTCATAAAAGCATAGCAAAAAGATATTCAAGCAGGCATGATGGTTTACCATGGGCTCTCACCTCCAACTGTAAGTTCCAATACAAAGTTAAGTGAGAAAACCAATGAAGAGAGAGTGAGGAAGCCAAGTGTCAGAGAAGTCTTCAAAAAGAAATTGTGGCCTTTGTCTTTGCTGTTCTGCATCCTCTAAGAAACACAGACAGGGAAGCAGTACATCTAAGTTATGATCCTGTCCTGACAGATCACAGCAGAACTGCCCTAAAAGTGTTGGTACTGTACAACACAGTATGGACAGAGGTCTGTTTTAGGACTCTGACACATTCTTCATAGAAGGAATGATAACAATCTGAGAGATAGAGGTGCTAAAAAGCGTAAACTTTCCTTTACAGAGACAGACATTACTGTCTCCACGATTTATTCGCAGATTAGGCTATTCACAGTAAGTTGTATGTATTCAGGTCACAATAACCACTTTTAAGAGCCTAAAATTCTAGCCGTGACAGTGTACGTGACTTCAATCTACGTGGCTCTAAGGCTGTCAGTAATAGGCTTACAACCAAGTGCAAACATTAGCTATCTCTCTGCTAAGCAGTTTAGCAGCCAGAGCCAATGGATGATTGTCTGCCTACAGCAGTTGTTAGTAGGCTGGTTGCTAAGACAACCAGTTATTCAAGCTGGTAGCCTCAGCCCAAGAACCCACCTGGCTTCTTGCCAACAGAAGAGAGTAGAGGAAGAGGTGATACATCCCTGACAAACAGCCAGAAGAATCAGATGGTGTTTTAGCACTGAAAGCCCATACTGCTGCTTATCTTTGGTCACTGTCCAAGATTTAAATCCTTCTATGCCCCTCAAATCCAAATGACTTACAGCAAAGTTCTGTTGGAAGGTCCAGTGTCAGGACAATCAATAAAGTGATCCCAAAGGCTTTATTCTGAGCAGAGTTAACACTCCTGTAAAATTCAGTAGGAAGGGGTGACCTAAGTGTGTGCAGGCACATGTGCACACACTCGAGTGTGCACAAAGCAAAGGGCTACCTGAACATTTGTGTCCACCTGAGCTTTTGAAGTATTTGCAGGTGAAGCAAGAAGTAGATAATGAGAATCACCCAAGTTGTTCTCATTACCAGTGAACATCCTATCCTGGATCAGTTAAAATTTTCCTTGAAACACACCAACATTAAAAAACCCCCATGGTGTTGTGTTCTCCCCGCTATTTTCCTTCTTATGACATCTGTTACCTTGATTAATCCAGCAAGGCCAGAGGCAGGCTCTGCATGACCCATGTTTGACTTGACTGATCCAATCAACAGCGGCTTGCTCTCTCTTTTACAGAAGGCCCTTGCAATGCCATTTACTTCCTCTGGATCTCCAACCTAGAAGCAAGAGAATCAGAATGGCTGTTAGCCAGCACTTCGAAAACATATCACAAAAGAGAAAGATGAAAGATCAAGATCTTTGGGCAAAATTCGAAAGTGGTGAAGTAGTACATATTCTAGTAACTGGTAGAAGGAAGAAATACAGTTCATTTTGAAAAAAGAATAATTTGGTGGAAAAGTGTGGCAAGTGGTGCAAGGGAAGAAAATAGGGGAGAAGATGACACTCCAAGCCCAAAGGAGCCATGCTGACCTTGGTGCCTGTCCCATGAGCTTCAACAAACTCCACGTCTCCAGGACTGATCCCGTATTCCTTGTACAGAGAGGTGATCAACCGACACTGCATATCTCCAGACGGGAATGTCACACCTAGGACCAAAATTGTCATCAATTCCTCTCTTCTGTCAGGTGCTTCCTGATTTTAGCACCCTTTCAACTGCTTAGGGCTACGCAATCAAAAAAAAAATAATCAAGAGATCTTTTCAGGATTTACACTGATGTCCTCAGCACAAGACACAATAAGCCTCTCAGGCTCTTGGGAAGGAGAGCAGAGGAACCAGAAATGGACCTAAATCAATGAGCTGGACTAGTTTGGAAAGATACTGGCTAACAGAGTACTAGAAGATGTCTAGATCAAGCAGAACATACGAAACTTGGTGTGTCCAAAACTGGATAGCAGGAGAAGTGGGACAGCATCAGCGAAAGCGCCTTATGGTCATAACGCTACCTACATTTCTACCATCAGTGTAAAAGTTACTGCAGACATGTCCTGAGAAAGACTAAACTAACGGCAGGACATTTGTTATTTTATACTGCAGAAACCACCACTTGTCTTCAACTTCTTTATAAAACAGGGACCTGAACTTTGCATTACCAAATCAAAAAACAGCAAAAATATCCCAAACAAAACAAAAAACCCCAACAAACCTTCACACATCTAATGAACCCTACAGCAGCCCATTTTTTATGATAAAGACTGAACAGTTCTTCTGATGCAATACGTATCTTACTTTTCAGAGGCTCAAGGCCTACCTTGCTCCTTAAAGCCATCAGTGTTACTTCCAGCACCGACTATCGTGGCATAGATCCGCTTAGCCATAGATCTTTTTGTCAAAAAAACGACAACAGCAGCTTCAGCGCGACAATATCCATCTCCTGAGAGCAGAGAGAGAACGGGTCACAAATCCTCCTCTGCTTTCAAAAAGTTGCAAAACACCACACAGTAAGGTTACCTCTTTCCCGAGCTACCATTTACAACAGACTGCTTTGAGTGTATGATACAGCCATTTCTATAAAAAAATTTATATCCTAAAAAGTCTCTCTGCCCATCACAAATGATGACAGAAAACCTCCATCAAGAGGCAGCCATTTCCTCCCCACAGTGGCTAAGGAATGAACCATATAGTTTGTTCCCCACACTTAGCTTTCCAGGTTCAATGGAGCATGCAACACAGATCAGGTCCAGGATATGCCCCAAACAGTGCATCTAGGAAGGACTATGAGGCCAGCTCTTTGTTGCATTACAAGAGTATCTGGTTACAAATTCCACAATAAGTTCTCTCAGATGACATGACAACCTTTTGCACTAATGCCTTACCTGAAGCATCAAAAGACTTGCAGGCACCAGGATGACTAAGCATACCCAGCTTCAGAAACTGCACAGAATTGCCAGGTTTCAGCAAAACGTTCATCCCTCCCACTATGGCTGCGCTGCATTGTCCATGACGGATTGCCCGAAAAGCATTTTCCAGAGCAATGAGACTAGAGGAGCAGGCCGTGTCAATAGTCATGCTTGGTCCTTAAGGAATAGAAAACAAAACAAAAAGCCAGTTTTTACTGCTTATTTCCTAGAGTTGCTGTCCAAAGACTACAGGATGGGATCACAAGAGAAACGTAGGAAAAAAAAGTTAAGTAAGGGTTGCTTCAGAACATAACAGGTAATCCTGATGCAACAGGAGACAAGAATCATCATTTCTGCCTGCTTACCAGGTAATAACAGATGACAAAGGTGGAAAAAAATAAACTGCAAACTGTTCGGCTTTAAGGGTAGTTTTTAAAATTCCATCTCTGTCTTCATCAAAAAGATACTGCAGCTTCATGGGCAGGTCTCATCTATTTCCCCATCCTCACCAATAAAAATCCTTTCCTCTTCCCGGTGCTGCCCTTGTCATTATCTCTGTTCTCTGCTGCTCTTTAGACCAATTCCCATCTCTCCACTCTTCAATGCCACACATGGTTCAAGTCATGTCTATGCCTTCAATCATTTTGGTGGCTCTCCCACTTTACTCAAAGACAGCCAACTGTTCCAGTCAGTTTGTCTCTGGGCTAGCCGACTTCTACACAGCTTGATACCAAATAGAAGTCTAAATGTCAGAAAAGGACCTAGGCCTCCTGATATCATCATCTTTCAGATGAATGCCAGCTACACCCATCAGGAGCAACTGAGTTACAAAGCTTTACAATGAGTTATCACACAGGTACAATGTATTGTCTGCTTCTCATATGCCTCCTTACAATAGCTGCACGGTCCTTTCTCGAGCCAAAAGGGATCTACGTCATCATGTCCACTCCACTCCTCTACAGAAACTGTGGTACAATCATGCTCAAATTGCAATTGATGACCAACATTGACACATTTGGGGCACTTACCTTTTAAGTCGTAGAAGTAGGAAAGCCTATTGGCAAACATAGCACACTGGCAGCCAATCAGACTGTACCCCATAACCTCTTCTGGATCTTTGCAAAGGACTTCAGAAGTTTCTGACCCACTGTTACCAATCCATACACCCGTGTCTGTGCCACGGAGGGTGGCTGGAGTAATACCTATGGGAATATTGGAAAGTAGGTTACAGTGGACAAACTTATGAGGTGCAAACTGGGTAGATATCAGGTATGCTGGTGCCAGTTCATGAAAAGCTGTTTCTTGTCCCTTTCTGTCAGGCCTGCAGCATTGCCCCCTTACCTATAGTTATCTTCTACCCATTTCAATTGCAAACATTACAAGTCTTACTGCAGAGTCCACCAGAAGTCTAGTATTGGCTTTTGGACAGACCATACTGTGCCTGGAGAAAGCTTTTCAGCTTAGCTGAACATCACAAGTCTTGTGTAGAGAAATCCCAAACGTATGGACTGTGAAAGACAAATGCTGATTAGATAAGCTAACAGTCAAGCTTCCAGACTGGGGCCCAGCAGCAGAGGAGGAAGTATTAATTTTAATACATCAGTACTAGTGAGGCGGTTCCAACTTCTCCCCATGTGCTTATGTTCAGACATGAAACCAATTACCACGAGAATAAACACTTTTTTGCTCTGTGAGTAAGTAACTCAAAAGCTCAAGACACTGGCAGTGATGGAGGATAAAGGCTGCTATTTCCACCCTCCTGGGCAAACCTGTTACAGAAGCAGATCAAATGCCACAAATTTTCCATTAACCTGGCCAATAGACAGGAATACATCTTGCCATCCACCATTCTTTTAGACCATGGATGAGAATTCTAACCAAGTCATCTTTTTGCACTACAAATATGCCTTTAACAAAGGGATCTATTATGGAGTATTAGAGTAGAGCAGAACATACAAAAGCTCTAGAACTGTTGGCTGTTAAGTATTTCTGTTACACTGGTTGGACCACATGATGCAGGTAGAGATTTGCTGGCAGGCAGAACATATTTCCTAGTTTGAGTTCCAGAGAAAACAGCTTTCTTCTAATCCCTGTACCAGTTCTTTGGTCACCTCTCTAATGCGATGGCTTTCTCTTACTAGAGCTCATTGCATAGGTGCATGTCTGTACCTGCTACACCAAGCCAACACAGCTCAATTCTCCCTCTTCAGTCATTCAGCTGCTTACCTCCATCCAAAATAGCTTCATAAGAAACTTCCAACAGCAAGCGCATTTGAGGATCCATTGTATCAGCTTGCTTGGGGTGAACCGAAAAAAATGATGCATCAAATTTGCTTATGTTCTTGAGCTTTCCGTTTCTCCTGGGCAGTCCATGAAGTCCTGAGAAGAAAAATTCAACACCAAGTCACAGAATACATCAGTTCTGAAGCAGCTACCAGCTGAGACAGAGTACAGAATGACCACAGCCAATTCTTGATTACATGTAAAACTTCACCACCCTGTTGCAGTAACTAGAGTGCTGCATGAATTTCTAACTACCCATCTCTCTGAATCTCACTTGGAAGTGTGAGCACGGCATTAACAGAAACAATGGCCATTTTTAAGACTCCCTCTGATATGGCAGCAAAAGACATTCATGTAGTTTAAGCATTTTTGCTTTGGCAAGTCCTACCAAGTACATAAATATGAGTCCAAATCAGTGGTTCCATTCAGTCACCACTTAGAAGAAAAAATTTTTCACTTCTGAAAATCACTATCTTGAATTGGATAGACATCTGCCAAGCACTTCAGAAAGACAATCAAACAGAAAACAACATTGTAAAAAGCCATAAATCAGGAACTGGAGCCCCTGTGCAACTTCTGAACTCAGCATAAGGTCAGCGCCATCTCACTGCCACAGCTATTAACAACAGTATCCTGGTTTGAGTGAGAGCAGAACTGATTCTGTTCAGTAATTTTACTTTTCAGCTCAGTTCTGATTAACTGCGCTTTCTGAGGTTTGCAGCCTGTTCTCACAGACAGTGTCTGCTTCTAGCAGTGATAACACCTCACGTTTAGAGTTACTACCAAGGATTGGTATG
>WTSP01011640.1:24923-39761 GCA_025331215.1 Actenoides lindsayi | reverse complement strand
TCCCTTTATAGTTGAGCTGACATCATATGGTATGGAATATCTCATTGGTCAGCTCTGAGGAGCCCCCCTCCCATCCCCCCCCCCAGCCTCTGGTGCCGTGTGAGCACTGGCAGTCATAACAGGGGTGTGTTATCAACACCCTCTAGCTCCCAGTATTGCAGCATGAGGGCTGTATGGAGAAAAGCAGCTCAGCCAGACCCACTACACCTGGAGAAGCTGGTGATAATGGACTTTAAGCCTTACAAACTGCCCAAACTACTGGATTAAAGAATCTACTGTATTCTTTGTAGTCCCTGAAGCACACTTTAATGGTTCTTCTCAAAGGGTATCAATCATACAGGAATCATTCCACAAAGTTACAGTGAGGCATTCCAAGATGGTTGCAGGTTTGCATTTTCTGTAATGTAATACTGTTGTAAAACTATTTCTATGAGGCCTAAAAATTGGAATCTTTACAGAAAAAAAAATGATCCATGTTTTGCTTTGTTTTTAATTTCTGTAACTGTGGACTTATAAGTTTTGTGGAGTTCTCCTTTTTTTTTTTTAAGATATTTTTATTTCAACTTTTTTTTCTTTTTTTTTTCCCAATGCTTTTCTAGCCATAGGTGAGAACTGGAAAAGAGGTATAACTTTCTTACTATTTTTATGGGTGGGATGTTTTCTTGATTTTTTTCCCCAAACATGATCATTCATGCTACTTAACAGTGTATGCTTTCACTTTGGAAATCTGTCTTGTTTTGGTTACTTTTGAGGAAATTTGTATTTTTTCATAGAAAATATAGTTAAGTATTCTCTTTAGGAAACCACTGTGCTTGGAAATGTTAGTATGTTTTATATATCATTACCAATAATGAAACATTGCAAATGGATAAACATCTAGGAAATTTTAACCTGTTGCATATAATTACAATTTAAAAAGGAGTGTTATTTACTCTTTCAGTCCTTCCAAAAGCTTTTTCTGCAGCTAAATGCAAAGGCTACTCAAATCAAAATTGCCTTATTAGTGACCGTGAACTGATATCACAACTGCAACCATGACACTATAATCAACTCTGATTTGTGAGGAAAAGAAATAAACTGTAAATCTTTAAAGCTAAATACTTTAGGAAAACGAAGTTGGAGGTTGTCTTATTTTTTTTCTTGAAGACTACACAATGTATTTAAAATATATGATCAGACACAACCATTTTAGTTAAGAAAACTCAGAATTTTATATCAGTTTACAATCACTAATAGAGTATTTTCAGGCAGGTTGCACCCACCTTCTACTTTATTCTACATTCTTGAGGAGGTTTGTTCTTTGAATTCTAAGTTGTGCAGATCTTTAAAACCTGCAAATATCTGCTACCAGTTCTCTCTACTCTGACTCACATTTAAAAAAACCAAATACAACAATAATAAAAGTTACAGCCAGTGTAAATCTATAAATTTTCATTATACTGTCAGAGAAACTATAATCCATAAGGCTATTACACCAAACCTTCTGTTACCTCGGAGTCTGTGAAGTAAATGAAAAAGACCCTATTCTATTGTGCTACATAAAAGCACAGGAAAAATGCTAAGTGTTGGCAATAATGATTGAGTCTTATGTTTCTTGAAGACATTTTACAATATCCAAATTGCAGTAACACGACTATATGATTAAAATAAGACTCTCCTATTTAATAACTTGCTAATGTTTTTCCATGGCTTTAGGTGCTTCAAAGCTATTTGGTCCTTTCTGGTCTGGATGCACTGCCTTGAAGACTTCATAAAATTTAGCTGAACATTTTTGCAAGAGTGGAAAAACAGTAACATAAAGAGTCTACATTCACACTAGATCTCTTCTTCCCATCATTTGTTGGGGTTTGAGTGGGGTTTTGTTTGTTTGTTTTTCTTTCTTTGTTGTTTTGTTGGTTTGTTTGTTTTTCTCTAGTGAAGATTTGTTTAGCTTGTTTCTCTGTTACAGAAACCTTGGGCTTTAGAGTATAAATCTGAGATAGCACTAATGTTCAAAATGAGCAGAAATAAATTCAATACAATTTTTCTGGTGATTTGCAATCTGCATCTTTCTTCAGTTGTACAAAAGAAAAAAAATATTGATTTTTGCTGCATCAAGATTCTTAAAGGATTTTGTAGCAATTCATCTGTGCACACTTGAAATTATTATCTTCTGGTTTAATTTTCTGAAATTGCACCAATGTTAGTTTTTCTTTCTAAAATATGAAGTGTTTTCTTCATCTTAGCTATCTTACATGTATCAGTTTTGTTTCTCTCTAGGTTTTGTTTTGGGTTTTTTTTTCTATTTTCTTTTGTCTGTAATGACTACAGCATAATAATAATAATAAACAATAAAAATAATTTAAAAATCTGACTTGTCTTCTTCCTGAGGCTTCAAGACTATCATGTCAGGAAGTGAAAAAATAAATGAGGTAGATATTTGTCTTTCCATTTTAAGACTAAGGAAAGTGTATATTATCCAATGCTCCTAGAACACATTTTAACATAAAAATAAAACCTTTTCTAATAATCTTTTTTTAACTTTCTAAATGTATTTTCATGGACATATACCTTTTTTCTTTTTTTTTTTTCTTTTTTTTTTTTTTTTAACATTTTAAAACATTATTTATAATTACTTGTAAAATTCCCAGTATTTAAAATATAACCTTGAAAACAATGCATGTTAATGTAATTGATTTCAGCTGCAGCAGAGAATTGTGCATGCCAAGTGCTGGGTAAATCATAGAATCATAGAATGGCTTGGGTTGGAAGGAACCTTTAGAGGTCATCTAGTCCAATCCCTCTGCAATAAGCAGGGCCATCTTCAGTCAGATTAGGTTGCTCATAGCCACATCTAACCTGAATTTGCAAGTTTCCAAAGATGGGACATCAACCACCTCCCTCAGCAATGTGTTCCAGTGTTTCACCATCTTCATTGTAAAAGCTCCTTCCTTATATCTAGTCTAAATGTACCATCTTCTCATTTAGAAACATTAGCCCTATTGCAACAGGTCCTGCTAAAAAGATCATTCCCATCTTTCTTACAAACCCCCTTTAAGTACTGACAGGTTGCAATAAGGTGTCCCTGGAGCCTTCTCTTTTTCAGGATAGACAATCCCAACTTTCTCAGTCTTTCTTCATTGGAGAGGTGTTCCAGGCCTCTGACCATTTTTGTGTTCTTCCTCTGGACCCACTCCAATAGGTCCATGTCTCCTTTGTGCTGAGGACTCTAAAGCTGGACAGAGTGCTCCAGGTAGGGTCCGAGCAGAGCAGAGTAGAGCTTCAGAATCACCTCCCTCAACCTGCTGACCATGCTGCTTTTGGTGCCCCCCAGGACACATCTGGATTTCTAGGCTGCACATTGTCAGTTCATGTTGAGCATTTCATCCATCAGTACCCCCAAGTCCTACTCTGTGGGGCTGCTCTCAATCTCTTCATCCCCAAGACCGTATTGATACCAAGGATTGCTCCAACCCAGGTGCAGATCCTTGCACTTGGCCTTGTTGAATGTCATGAGGTTCACACAGGCCCACTTCTCAAGCTTGTCCAGGTCCCTTTGGATGGCATCTCTTTCCCTCAGGTGGCAATTTCATGATAATTTTCAGATACGATACTTGCCCCCATTCTGGCCTAACCCAGTATCTTTGCTGTAATAGCTTTGGACTTCTGGGGTACAGGAACAAGTCTCAGTCATTTTTTAATTCCATATTAGAGTAAGACGTGAGTTCAAGAGAGACTTTTTTTTTTTCCTGATTTGCACTAGAAGGAAACAGGCATGCATGTTGGAGGTTGTCATAGAGGGGACCAGGATCTCAAAGTATACTGAAGTCACTGTCATCCACTAAGTGATACATAAGAATCCAAAATCTAGTCATAGGGGAATTCTTCTAAAAGCAGATTTGTAGAAGTAATGAACAGGGAAAAAAGGAAGAATACGCTTCCAAATAGAAACTCCACACTAATACTTCCAAATAAGTTTTTGTATTTAGTTAACACTTTAAACCAAATAAAAAGTCTACAAATGAAAGAAATTAAAACTAAGCATTTTCTACTCATGTTAAGTATAGTAATTTTACTTGTATTTACTTCCTGTATCTAACAGCTGGGATTTAGGTGTATACTATTCTATATCTGACTGGGAAGCAGGTACATTGGGAAGGCCTAGGCTTGTATACATCAGTTCATGACTATACTCATATTTTCACCCAAATTAACAATCTAATTAAGGGTCTGAATCTACAAACACTTATGAGGTGTTTCATATGAAGAACTCCCGGTAATACTCTGAGCAGAATTACTTCTTTATTTACATCTATTGCAAAATTTCTATCTGATCTTCAGCTGTTTTTGTTTTGTTTTGTATAAATGCTTCCACTTCAGTAGACTTCTGCGAGCTTGTAAAGTTTTTCTTGATATAAATCATGAAGTATATTAGAGACAGTAATATATTTTTTAATCTCCAAAGCATTTCTTAAAAAAAAACCCATCACATCTTATTATGATTGATAATAGAAAAAAAGATACACCACATTACAGTAATATTAAACATAGCCTACCATTATAATTATCATTACCAGCAATTACTGTGAGAGATAGCATTAACCTGTCAGGCTACTTTCTTATCTGTTTCACCTTTTACCATGTTGGAAAAGAAACACGCCCCCTGCAATCCTCTTATCTGAACTGTTTGCTTTTTTTGTTAATCAGCCACAATTATTACCTCGTACCATGTAGCGATTATTAACAGTCTATAGTGAAAGCACTTGCTAAGGAATTCTTGAAAACCTAAATACAATATGTTGTTTTTCTCTGAATCCAGGGTTATGTCAATCTATTCAGAGACTTCAAGTGGACTAGAGATGTAGTTTAGTTCTTTGGTTTGCTGCCTGTGCTCATTCTGCTCTTCTACCTGTATCTTTCACTATTGCTTCAACCAGCTTCCTAAGTACTGAATCAGGGCTCGTTGTTTTGTAATTCACTGCATCATCCCACATACCTTGCTATTAAAATAGCTACAGTGTTTGAACTGGTAGATTCTTTCTGTGCTGTCGTAACTGTGTGACTGATCACACATCTTTGATAGTAACTAAGCTATTTCATTTTAAGTTCTTCCAAAGAACTCTCAGGTGAGAACCATCTGCTTCTATGAATGTTTGCTCTTCAGTATATCACTTTGGGCTCCATCTGACTTCTCATTATCTGACAACAACTCATCTTCATTACCTGAAGAGAACAGTTCCAAGGCACATACCTTCTCAACTTTCCGATGCTGGAAGTTAACACAAATCAATCACTTAACATATTTGCAAGATGCTTCTCCTTAATTTATCCTTTTTCTCTTTATTAATCCAAGGGATTCAGATATTATTTTTTTCCAAAAGTGACACAGTCAAATTAAGTTTAGTTTGATTTTTTTTTTTATAATAATATTCATCTTCCCTTTGGGTTCTCTTAATTCCTGCTTTATATTCCAGTCTTTAAAGATGTTTTCAATTTTGTTGTTAATATCAATTTTGAGTCGATATACCTGACCAACCACTCAGAGACTGAACTCCAAACATAAAAGAAATATCTACTCTCTTATGGTTGTATTATACTTTCTACAAAAATCCCACCAAGGAGCTTTGGTAGAGTGTCACTCCAAAGCAATTACAAATCTTTATGTGCTACATACAATATGGTGACAGGTCTCTATTAATAAACAGAAAAAAAAAGAAATAATTTTACTTCTCTGTCCTTTGGGCTTCAGGAACAACACCATAAACAACTCTACAGGTTTATTTAACATCCATAACTACACAGTGGAAAATCAAGCTTGCAGCACATCTGTTATTTCTGACTTAAAACAAACACTCTTTTAATACATATCTTAAAATATTTACACTTTTGGCTAAAACCCCTGTTCCATTATACATTCTCATCTTATGAATCACAAATAACATAATATCAACTTTTTGGCTGAAGAAAAAAATGTCCTATATAATGAATTCCATCATTTTGGATTTCAAAATCCCAGAACCTTTAGCATGATGAATTATTTTACCAGGTGTACTGACCATAAGTATAACAAGAACATCTACTAAAAATTTGTTGGATTGAAATTGTTTGCATTTAATAAAAGGAACAGGCTTCTGGAAATAACACTCTGAATGGAAAAATTCTGTCTTAAATGTGGAGTTCTTTTAAATTTGATTTCTACCTTCATAGATTCTTTTTAATGGTTGAGAAATTTCAATTGATTGTTTTAGTTTGTGCATTTGTATGTTTATTGTGGACTTTCCACTCTACATTATGTCTTCTAATTTATTTCAGACACTTATTTATATCTTCTATTTTTTCTCTTTCTGCAACCTCCTTCATCTTAAAGTTTACATTTATCAATTTTTTTCTGTAAGCAACATGAAAACATATTCCTGATTTTGTAGAACACTTTTTGGATGTTGTAAGAGAGATGCATTGTGACTTTTCCCCCCATTAACTAATAATACATATTTCTTAACAAGAACATGGGAAATGATTGGATAGTTTGGTTGGTTGGTATGTACCCTTCTCCTTCCCTGCAAAGGTCAGTTGTTTAGATGTCAAACCTGGGTGATACATCATTCAGAAGTTTTCTAGTCACTAGGGGAGTCTTTCAGGTTGATGGTAACCTCTAAAGAGGACATTTTGGATAAAAATGAACAAAAGGCAGTGCAAGCCATTTTTCCAATAAAACCTGCCAACTTTTATAAACAGTCTTCTCTGCATTACTATTATGAAACACTTGGGATACAGTAGCTGTTTAGCTAAACACTGTGGAATTGCACAGCTATTTGAAAGAGCAAATTAGTAGCATAAGGTTTGCAAGATGTAACGACAGTTAGTTGATGACTAATTCACAGCAGAAATCTGTAAGAGAGCAAAGAGTGGAAATTATGTCTGTGAAGGGTTGAAGAAGTCATCTTATCCTCACCACTCTATAATGACTCAGGTGCTTTCCATATTCTGAATCTTACTACTAACTTAACTGTGATACACAGTGAGCATTTAGAATACCAGAATGGCTTGCTTACCCAAATTAGATTTTGATCACTCAGATTTCCTGAATTCTGAAAAAAAATGATCTAAGGCAGCACTGATTTGAGTTGGAAGGAAGTTGTATCAGTTGACCTTCACAGATTTGTTTCAAAGACAGTTTATGGCTTTATGACTCTTTTCCAAGCCTTTTCAAGCCTAATGTAAAATCTGAAAACATATATAATATCCAAAAATATTAAGCTTTTTATTTTTAATTTTTTTTTTATTGCTGACAACCTTTAGTATTTTTTACTAAGTTTTTGTTTATTTGTTTGGTTTTGACCAGCCTGGGTTTTATTCTTATATATCTTATCATAAATTGACATGTGGGTGTAAATATATATATATACAAACACACATATATATGTGGATGAAATAGGAAAGCCCAACTCCAGAGAATAATTAGATACCTAGCTTCTTTCGAAATAGGCTAATAGAGGAAATTTAGAATCATAGAATTGTCAGGGTTGGCAGTGACTTTAAAGATCATCTAGTTCCAACCCCCCTGCCAATGACAGGGACACCTCCCACTAGAGCAGGTTGCTCAGAACCCCATCCAGCCTGGTCTTAAAAGCTTCCAAGGATGGGGCTTCCACCACCTCTCTGGGCAACCTGTTCCAATGTCTCACCACCTTCGTGGGGAAGAAGCTCTCCTAATGTCTAACCTGAATCGACCTATCTCTAGTTTTAATCCATTCCCTCTAGTCCTATCACTGCCCAACAGCCTAAAAAGTCCCTCACCAGCTTTCTTGTAGGCCCCCTTCAGATACTGGAAGGCCACAATAAGGTCTTCCTGGAGCCTTCTGTTTTCCAGACTGAACATGACCATGTATTTCTTTTCATTAATGTTTAAACATTATAGCAAATTCATAGGTAAATTAAGGAATAGAGAGTTTAAACTACCTTCTTGAAAGTAGTTATAATGTTGAACTTCAAAACTTTCATTACTTGTTCCTCCTTGTTTATTTCTTCCTTATTTTCTTCCTGCAATTAAGTGTAGTGCAGTTCACACGCTGGAGGGAAGGGATGCCATCCAGAGGGACTTGGGCAGGCCGGAGAGGTTGGCCCATGCCAACCTCATGAAGTTCAACAAGGCCAAGTGCAAGGTCCTGCACCTGGGTTGGGCCAATCCCAAGCACAAATACAGGCTGAGTGGAAAATATCTTGAGAGCAGTCTTGAGGAGAAGTATTTGGGGATGTTGGTTGATAAAAATCTTAATGTGGACTGGCAATGTTCATTTGCAGCCCAGAAGGCCAACTGTGTCCTGGGCTGCATCAAAAGAAGCATAGTCAGCAGGTTGAGAATGGTGATTCTCCCCCTCTGCTCTCGTGATACCCCACCTGGAGTATTGCATTCATTTCTGAGGCCTCCAACACAAGAAGGACATCAAACTGTTGGAGAGGGTTGAAAGGAGGGCCACAAAGATGATCAGAGGTTGTCATCCTATGGGGACAGGCTGCAAGAGTTGGGACTATTCAGCCTGGAGAAGAGAAGACTCTGGGTAGATCTTGTATCAGCCTTCCAATACCTGAAGGAGACCTACAAGAAAGCTGGGGAGGGACTTTTTACAAGGGCTTGTGGTGATAGGATGAGGGGTAATGGCTTTAAGCTGGATGAGGGTAGATTTAGACTAGATATTAGGAAGAAATTCCTTACAGTGAGGCTGGTGAGTCACTGGAACAGGTTGCCCAGGGAGGTTGTGGATGCTCCCTCCCTGGAAGTGTTCAAGGCCAGGTTGGACAGGGCCTTGAGCAACCTGGTCTAGTGGAAGGTGTCCCTGCCTATGGCAGGGGGTTTGGAACTAGATGATCTTTAAGGTCCCTTCCAACCAAAACCATTCTATGATGTCTCTTAGGAGGAAAGGCTGAGACTTGGGTCTGTTTGACTTGGAGAAGTCTCAGAGGGGATCTTATAAATATCTAAATGACAGATGTCAAGAGGATGAGGCCAGATTCCTTTCAGTGGTGCCTAATGATAGGACAAGGAGCAATGTACACAGAGAACAATACAGGATATTCCACCTAAACGTAAGGGTAAACTTCTTTACTATGAGGGCTGGAATAGACTGCCCAGAGAGGTTGTGGAGTCTTTCTTTCAAAAAATGCCTGGATGCATTCCTGTGCAACCTGCTCTAGGTGAAACTGCTTTGGCAGTGGAGTTGGACTAGATCATCCACAGAGGTCCCTTCCAACCCCTACCATTCTGTGATTATGCTGCGAAGAAGTGCAACACATGAAATTCTCCTAATAAATGTCCTTGCAAACAAAACCAGGCCTCCTGCTGCATATGTCTCTGACCATTGAAACTTTTCTCAAATTCATTCTTTTATTTTGATCTGTTTAAGTAAAAAATTTTGAAAGCATGAAATTATCCTCAGGATGGGGGTAACTGACATTTTAGAGCAAATACCTCAAAACTTATAGTGGAAATACTAATTATATTAAGTTTACCTCTGAATGTGTTTGTGGATTGAAGCTTTTGTGTTCTAAAATCTTTTTATCCTTTAATTCCAGATTTCTATATTAAAAACAACCCCGGTGTATTCAGTTCTTTTATATAATGATAATATTTTATACCTTTTTCTCCATATATTGTCATGTCAAAACATTAAGTATATATGTTGTTTTCCTTTTTCCAGTAACCACATTAGTAATCACTACATGAAACAAGTAATTTTTCTTACACTGAAAAAAGAATAACTGAAATGCGATGTTTGCATTTTTGAAATATAATTATTTAATGACCAAAATTATGTCTAGAGCTATTAGTTTTTTTAATATGATTTTTCAAAAATTAAAATGTAAAAAACTTTAACTAAGAAGCTTAACTAATAATCAAGAAGTGGTTCTAATACATTAATTAGTGCATCTAATATCTTGTTTCATTGATACTGTGCTGTTGCACTTATGTGTGACTTCTTGGCTGGAAGGAGGTTGATATTTACATATGTCAGCTTTTATTTTCATTGTAATAGAGTGATAAACTATTCCTTCATTGTACAGTCTTGTCCAGTTTACAAACTTGTCAGTCTGCTTTAGAAAAATTATCATTTCTTATAATATCTTTCCACAGTAAATTTTAGGGTCTTTTCTCTAGTGTCCATGTAGTATTTTACAAGCCTTCTTGTAGATGATTCTTGCAATTTTGGTTTAATTTGAAAGTTACTCAAAACAAATTATTGAAGTGATCCTGGGTTTATGTAATTTTTTAATTAAAAAAATAATAAATAAATCCAGAACCTTTCTGTAGGTTGGTGATCTCATTAGAATGGGTAAATGTCTAAAGAAAATGCTAAAACTTGTTAAAGTTTAAAACTGTGGGTGTTGCAGCCTGAAGCATGAACGTCAAGTATTTGTTATTAACATAACGGCTACTGAGGAAAGGTAACACAGTATAATGCATCTCTACATAGGAATTTTTTGCATCAAAGACCAGCCCTTCAAAACATTTCATCACATGCTTTACATGAGCATAAGCATTAATGTATATTCAGATTCCAAACACATCTAAAGCAGGGCAGCTTGCCTGGGGTAGAACTGGTATTTTAGTAAGTGAGATCTCATCTTGCTGCATGAAACATATGTTTCACTATCCCTTCCTCTTGCCTAATGTTGCTCCTGGATTAAAGTTAAACATTTCCCAAAAACTGAGATAAATTATGATGTATCTGCTAATTGGTTATTGTTATATTTACAACTTTTTAAAGTCTGATTTCTGCTTACAGCTACTGTCAGTCTTTCTTCCCTACTATTGTGTTAGAGTAACATGGGAAACATCTTAAAGGAGTTGATCCTTACTATGTTGTATACCAAGTAAAGCAATAACGATGACCTTCAAAGGTGAGAAAACTTGTCCACATGATGCCAGATGAGAAAATGGAAGAAAACATGTTGATTCTTTCTCAGTCGATAAAGAAGGAATAGATTTTTTATCAAACAGAAATTAAAATCACCAGTCTGAACCATAGAGGTTGTATTATAGACTGAAAAGCTGTCTGTCATCACAGAATCACAGAATGGTAGGTTTTGGAAGGGACCTCTAAAGATCATTTAGTCCAACCCTATCTGCCAGAGAAGGATCGCCTAGAGCAGATCACACAGGAACAAGTGCAGGCAGCTTTTGAAAGTCATGAGAGATGGAGAATCCACCACCTGTCTGGGCAACCTGTTCTATTGCTCTGTCACCCTCACAGTGAAGAAGTATTTCCTCATGTTGAGGTTGAACCTCCTGTTTTCCAGTTTATGGCCATTGCCCTTAGTCCTATCACTGGACACTACTGAGAAGAGCCTGGCCTTATCTTCCTGACACCTGCCCTTTAGATATTTATAAGCATTTGTATGATCCCCATTCAGTCTCTTCTTCTCCAAACTAAACAGACACAGATCTCTCAGCCTTTCCTCAACTGGTAGGTGCTCTAGGCCCTTAGTCATCTTAGTGGCCCTGAGATGGACCCTCTCCAGTAGTTCCTTATTCTTCTTGAACCAGGGAGTCCAGAACTGAACGTAGTACTCCAGGTGAGGCCTCACCAGCATGGAGTATAAGGAGAGGAGAACCTCCCTTGACCTGCGGGCCATGCTCTTTCTAATGCATCCCAGGATGCCATTGGCCTTCTTGGCTGAGAGGGCATACTGTTGGTTCATATTTGTCCTGTTGTTCACTAGGACTCTTAGGTCGTTTTCCCCAGAGCTGCCCTTAAACAGGTTAGTCCCTAACCTGTACTGATACATGGGATTATTCTTCTCTAGGTGCAGTACTTTACACTTGCCCTTATTGAATTTCATTAGATTTCTCCCTGCCCAGCTCTGTAGCCTGTCTAGGTCATGCTGAATGGCAGCACTGCCTTCTGGTGCATCAGTCACTCCTCCCACTTTTGTATCATCAGCAAACTTGCTGAGAGTACATCTTATCCCTTCATCCAGGTCATTGATGAATATAATGAATAGGGCTGGATCCAGCACTGGCCCCTGCAGGGTGCCACTGGTCACAGGCCTCCAACTAGACTCTGGCCCATTGACCACAACTCTCTGAGCTCTTTCCTTCAACCTGTTCCCAATGATCCAGTCCTCTCTTCCTGAGCTTGGCTGTGAGGATACCATGGGAGACAGTGTCAAAAGCTTTGCTGAAGTCGAAGTAGATCACATCCACTGCCTTCCCCTTGTCTATCCACCTAGTGATACCATCATAAAAAGCTGTCAGATTGGTCAAGTGTGACTTCCCCTTGTTGAATCCATGCTGACTACTAGCGATAAACCTCATTTCCGCAACATGCTTTGAGATGCCACCAAGAACAAGCTGCTTCATCACCTTCCCAGGGATGGAGACTGATCAGCCTATAGTTACCTGGGTCCTCCTTCTTGCCTTTTTTTGAATATTGGAGTGACATTGGCTTTCCTCTAGTCCTCAGGCACCTCTCCTGTTCTCCAGGACTTTTCAAAGATTATAGACAATGTCCTAGCAATGACTTCTGCCAGCTCTCTCAGCAGTCGTGGGTGCATCTCATCAGGGCCTATGGATTTGTGGATGTTCAGTTTGCTTAGTTGATCTCTAACCCAATCCTTTTCAAATGAGATAAAACCTTCCTTGGTCTTGACTTCCTCTGTGGTCTTCAAGGGCTGGGACTCCTGAGGGCTGGTATTGGAAGTAAAGACTAAGGCAAAGGTGGCATTCAGCTTGGTGAGGCTGCTTTCAACTCTCTGTAAAAGGCCTCATCAGCTTGCTCATCCTGATCAGGTGGCCTGTACTAAACACCCACAACAATGTCTCCCATATTAGTCTGCCCCTTAATCTTTACCCACAACCATTCAACTCACTCTTCAGTCACCCCCAGGGAAAGCTCAATACATTCTAGTTTCTCTCTCACATAAAGAGCGAGTCCACCACCTCTCCTTGCTGACGTATCTTTCCTAAAAGGGACATAGCCATCCATGACCGCATTCCAGTCATGTAAGCTGTCCCACCATGTCTCAGTAATTGTGATGAGAATTCACAGCTTCTCTTCAGCTATTCTAAAGAAAGGCCTGAGAATACATAAGATTTGCAGTTTATAATAGCATGGGTATTGAGAAGTTCCAGAATTGTGTCCACTGAGAATGCTCTGTCTCTATACTACAGATATGTCAGGTGTGGTTGAAGCATCTTTGATGTTCTCAAACCCACTTAAAAAAAGAGGAAAGCAGAGTTCTGCTAGACTCTACAGTAACTAGCATTAAAAAAAAAATAAATTCAAATCAGCAAACACCTGACTAGAATCTTCCCTCAATGTTCTCCCTACCCTGTGACTTCAAAAACTTTTTCTGATGTTAGTCTTGTGGAATACACACCATTTTCTCTAGCTGATGGTTCTTTGAAGAACTGTGTCCAACTGGGATACAGTGTGAAGAATTATCTATGTATAAGAAATGTCTTAATTTAATATTTGCCAGGATGATATAATCAAACTTTTTTTTTAGAACCAGAGAGAGTATACTGAGAATTTAGTAAGAATATAGTGAGAGAGGCTGGTATTATTCAGACTGATCTGGAACTTATGCATAAATACAGGTTTATAAATTTTTAGTTTATATTCACAATACAGACAAGTATTGTTAGTGCTTTAAGATAACTGATACTATTTAATGCATAGCTGTGCCAAAGTTTCTGCATAATTGATACTTATTTCTAAGTTTTGCAAGCTTTAAATAGAAAAATTACTTTCCATTTTCCGTAATACCTTCATTGTTTTAAAGTTTTAAAATTCTAAAATGAAAATAGAAATGATAGTTAAAATACAGATATTCTGTGAATCAGTTTTCAAAGAGAGGCAATTGAAGTTTAATATGATAAAGAAGGAAGAATCAGAAGAAATATGCAAAAAGCATGAAGCACTTTATAACATACAAGGTAAATGAGCTTTATACAGTATCATTTTGAAAGCATACAAACAGGTAAGACATAGGTCTGTCAAGGCAATAAAAGTATTTTTCTTCTTCAGAAAAACAGTGAAAGATTGGGCATGTAACTGGGTGAATAGTAGTTGTCATGTCTAAGAGATGCTTCCAGAGAGAGACTGCAAGGTTTAAACATTCTGAAACTGAGATACTCATATCAAAGATAACACTTTCTCCTCCCACATGTTATGCATCTCAGTAGCTGTGGATAGTACTTCATAGCAGGGGATTAAGGGGAAATCTGACAGTACTGAAACAGGTGAAGATTCAGGTCTCTGACAGGGATTCACTTGGGCATCTTTTTATCTAATTTCATTTTGAATGATAACAAATATTAGAGCTAAATAAAATCTTAAAAAATAATTTTTAGGTAAATTTCAAAATACTGTCTGGTTAAGCTTTAAAACATATTAACATGTAAACATATATTTTACGTTTCTGAGTGTACTAACATCCCTAGTGTCTCTGAAACACTAAAGGTATGAATGGTTTCACTTATTTGAGAAATGTGTTCCTTTTTTTTTCCCATATGGAAAGACAAAATCAGACAGGCTTGTTTCACAGGGAATTGGATTTGTTTTATTATGACAACATGTCATTAAACCACCATCTGTTAAAAAACTGTTCAACTTTAGTAAACCTGGTATGTTGAATGAACATACCAGTCATACCACTCATTTTCGTGTTTTGGTAATTCAGTTGTCAAAATTGGACCTCACCTTCAATGACACAGCTACACTTCTGTGCTAAAAGTAGTAATATTTGACTTTTTTTCCTGAAGAAATTTTAGTATGTCACGGTTTAGAGTCAGGGCAGCCCCTTAGACCTATAACAGACGCTCTCTGTTAACCCCCCTCCCTCCCCAAAGGGGAAGAG
>WTSP01011640.1:10901-24823 GCA_025331215.1 Actenoides lindsayi | reverse complement strand
AGCACATCCATATCCTTCTTGTAATAGGGGCTCCAGAACTGGATGCAGTACTCCAGGTGAGGTCTCATGAGAGTGGAGTAGAGGGGCAGAATCACCTCCCTCGACCTGCTGGCCACGCTTCTCTTGATGCAGCCCAGAATACAATTTGCCTTCTGGGCTGCGTAGCACACTGATGGCTCATGTTGAGTTTCTCATCCACCAGTACTTCCAAGTCCTTTTCTTCAGGGCGGCTCTCAAGCCAGTCACTGCCCAGCCTATATTGGTACTTGGGATTGCTCCGACCCGGATGGACGACCTTGCATTTGGCCTTGTTGAATTTCATGAGGTTGGAATGGGCCCACCTCTCGAGCCTGTTGACTGATTTAAAATTTAAACTGATATAACTCTTTCTTTCCCACTTCCACATAATAAATTTGCTCCATAAAAGCTCTAAATCCAACCTAATGTAGTCTGTAGAGGCTTCACACTCTTGGCATAGGAATAGTTAAGATAAGTTTATGTTCTCATTCAACAGCCTAGGTATATAAGAAAATGTATATTGATTCCTATGAAAACTGTTATCAATATCTGTCACAGGGGGGTTCTGTGTTGCTTTTATATCTTCTAGATTCCTATGCAAATTTTCTCCCTTCTTCTGTTCCTCACTGTACCATAGTATCTGTCAGTTCTCCAGCAACTACAGTTCCCACACCCTGCAGTGACTGTAAAAGTAGTTCTAGTAGTACTAGAAACTTCAGAGCTTACAACACTTCAATAGTTCTACTCTGGTGTATTATGATCTCCAGTCTGCAGCAATTGCTCATCAAACTTCTTATTGCTTTCATTGAATTCTAACCACATAACCCAGAATCTAAATGAAAGGTGAGCATCAGGCCAAATGCATTCTTGTCACACTTATGCTATGCTGAAATTGGATATAGTTGCTCTCATTCTAACTATATTACTCCAATGACTTTCACCTTTCTTATAGTTCAGTCTTTACTGAATTTCTAAGCAAATGGAATTAAGTACTTTCCCAAGGCTAGTAAAGAAAATATATTTTCAGTAAAAACAATGCACTGATTACATAAAATCAGATTTTCACACTGTGATAGGATATCCTGCAGTCAAAGCCAAAAAGGACTAACTGCTAAACACAGTTGAACAGTAGAGAAGATAATGCATTTCTCTTTACGTGAAACTAATGCTCTAGTTATAATAATGTATTTCATTTACCTGTTGTCCTAGAGAACTCTGCAAAGAAAATGTCACATATAGAATTCAAAAAAATGTAGACCTTTTTTTTGTGTCTCATTATTACATTATTTTATTGTTCCTGATAATAGTCAACATATGATACTAAATAAAAATGTAGATGTAAGGACTTCAGAAGTTCACATTCAAAGCATATTTTAATAACATACATATCAGAATACATATATTTCTATTGCTATTACAAAGTTACAGTTGCAGAATCCACATCAAGAAACAATAAGAAACAATATATACTGCACAGCCTTTTTTTTCCTTATTTTCTTTTTTCAGAATATCAGGCTAATAAGATACCTATGTGGCTTCTCTGTTCCATTCATCCTAGACAAAATATATTTCATGTGTCCTGCTCTCTGTCCATCCAAGCTCTTTCTTTCTCCTTATAGTCTTTGAAATCTTCTATTGCACTAAAATGCAACTTTTGTCTGAATAAGGAAAACAGAACAGAACCAGTAATGACATGTATACCCACAAGCAATCAAATATATAGCTTATTAACTGAGTCATACCAACATGTCAAGTCTACTTTATCTCCTTCTAACACAAAAGGCTCTTCAATTATTGTGCTTGTTACAGACATTTGGAATTGGATATTGCAATTCTTTGATGTGAATCAGGAGGCAGTCAGATCTCATCTGCACGTTTGAGTGATATTTAGCTAAAACATCTAGTTATCATGGGCTTTTAAATCATGCATTTTTCTTGCAAAATTTTCCTTTGAAGCAATGGCTAGATTCTGAAAGGGGCATAAGTAGTACATCTGTCTGGGGTTAATTCTAAGACATAGGCTTGCTCAGATCCTGAAAATTCAGCTTCAGTTGCTGCCTAAACCTGCAAATACCTAAATTCTCGAGAGTTTCTGTTTCCTTTGCAGTTTGTTGTTCATTGTTTCTGTTGCTTTGGCGTGGTTTGTGGTTTTTTTCTCTAGTCAGCCATATTTCTGCTCCTGGACAAAACTAGTGATCAACTAATCAGCATCCAGAATGTAGCAGAAATTATCTATTCTTATTCTGAATCTGTCTGTAATGCCTGCTTAATATAAGTTTTCAATGTCTAACTCACATAAGGAACAAAGATGAGAAAACATTAATCTTAATAGCCTAGTAAGTAGCAGAGATCAAGTATGGAAAAAACAGATTAGGATTCATCTACTCTAGCTATAAGCATCTAGTACTTATTAGAAGGTAGTCACTGTGAGATAATATCCTTTTATAACCAGTAGAGATCTCTACATTTTTAGAAAGCAATTAATCTGATTCAGTTTAGATGATCACTTTGAATTAATGCAAGTTGCTGCTTTGAAAGGAGGTAGGGTTTTTTCACTATGATTTCTAAAGAGAGGCGTAGAGGTCTTGCTTGTGTTTAGAAACCCAGGTGCATAACATGGACCAATGTATTTCACCTCTAGGTTTTCTTTCTTCACTGCTTTATTTAGAGCAACTGAGAGAGGGCATCTATCCCTTGTGACAAATGATCTATTCAGCAGTAGTCTCTAAGGTAAATGTCTTCTACTGAAACTATGGAACTTTTCTTTAAATAAAAGAATATAAAAAAAAAGAATACAAATTCAGTAAAGTTGGAGTGATCTAACTAGGGAAAGAGACCTTACAGTCTTATACTTTAGATAATGATTAGATGAAGTTCTGGACCCATTTCCTGGTTTTGCTGTTGCACATATATTGCAGTAGAACAGTTTCAAGAAAAGGAATACTTTAAAAAAATATTTTGTTGAGATATCTCTTCCAAGCATGTTAATAGAAATATATACTCCTACTTCTGCTATTTCACATAATTTAGAGCAACTTATTTGTTGCTCTAACCGATAGGTTATTATCTTTAAGGAAAGTCTCAGTCTTCATTTTTTTCAGGAGTCTAGGAAAGGATTCTTAACCAAGAATACAGACAGATGAATTACCCCTCCTGTGCACTATTAGGAACTTAATGTTGTAAGCAGGAAGAGAGTAAGACCTTCTCTTCCCCTTGACGATTTATTGCCTCCAACTTGTCAGTACCTAACTTAATGATTGTTGTGTAATAGGAAAATCGTCTAGTGTATGAGTTAGTACTGTGCAACAGTATTGAAAAGTATCCAATAGAGTACTGCATGAAGTCCTGAAGAGACAGAACTTCTTTGAGGTTTCCCACCACATCCAGTTATCTCTGTACACAAGAACTGTTAGGAGCTTAATTTCTCCTTGTATAGATAAGCACTGATCCTTGGCAGTTTACTTCTTAAGCAGCTTACAATTTGGGCAACAGATTTCATAAAGTGAATATATGCCCAAGAATTAGTCAATGTCATGTGTAAAACTTTTTGTGTAATTGACATGAGTAATTTGATAAGTTGTGTCCATGGGAAGAAATATCTTGCAGTTTAATGAGGTATCAGGAGATGGAGGAATATTATTTTTTTATTAAAAAAAACCCAAAAAAACCTCCAAAGTACAATTGAGAAAAGTCTAGGAGGTCTTTCACCCGTGTTTTATTCATATCTTTCATCAAAAACCAGCTATATATATCAAAGGGTCATGCCTCAAAGCACAGGGAAAAATTTCATTAATGTAATGTCTATTAAGATCTGCATCATGCAAAAGAGAAGGAAATACAAAAGGTTCAAAGTGAGGCTAAAGAAAAACATATTTTCCTCTGGTTGAGGCTATGTAAATATACTATTTTGCTACCTTTTTGAGACTTGATTTGATAAATTTGTTTTAAGCAAATACATCTATAAAGTCTGAACAGTTTATTTTGTGACTGCTCAAATAAAACATTCTAATATGCCATCCTGTCCTTGCAACTTTCAAGGTTACCTACAACAGATTAGAGCTGTCAAGCCTCATGGTGTTTATTCTATAGTGTTCCTGTTGAGGTTTCCTATGAAAGCATTAGCCTTTTCCTTTGACATTTCCTGTTCTGCATGGCTGAATGTGTTTATAAACCACATATTGCTTTGAAGGTAGCTTAAGTAGTGTTCAGGTTAAATTAGTTGCTAACAAGTTATACTTATTGAATTGTTTACACCACAGAAGAATATTGTTATCCTTGGTGGTTTCAGTAGTTTCCTTTCAAGTAGCTCACGTATAAGCATATGTATTTTCTTAATAGAAACATTGAGAAATTGTGTTCTGGATGCTAATAATGTAGTTGATTAATTAGGTTTTATATGTTAGTGAAGTATGTCATAAAACTAGCTTAAATATTTGTTTCACTGACTAAGGAAACACTACAATTCTTTCAAGTCATGTTTTGCCTAACCATTCTGTAAGAAGATATCTGTAGGAATAGTAATAAATTTCAACTCAGTATCTTGCAAAGAACAGAAGAAAGCAAAGAATTTAGGAATAAAAACTAAAGAAAAGAGTAAGACCATTAAGCATCTTACAGTTTTATAGAATTATATCCACTACTATTTTTAAGACAATTTTTACAGTTGTCTCATTTTTACTGTTTTCTTGGTCGAATATTTTTATTACATTTCCCTCTTACAACTACTGGAACCTTTAAAGCCAGAAGAATTCTGTAACTGCTATATTATTTTTATACATATATATATGCAAATAAACCTAAGGATTTTTTTCAAAATAGAATACTGTAACTGTAACACTTAAATTCAATGCTTATGTAAATTTCATCAATAGAATTTATACTCCTAAGACAGACAGAATATTCCAGTGCAGATCTTCAGCTGCTTTAAACTGAATTTCACCATTCAATAGCCTGATGGTAATTTACTTGAGCTGGGCACCAAGATCTCTCCTTGGTTTATTTTCCTGAGACAGAAACATGTGATTTAGCTTGCAACATAATGAAAATAGGGAGATATTTATGTTAAGCATTTAAATGACTTGTTCTCAATGGCAACTGTGTACTAAATGGGCTGTTAATACAGTAAATGAAAAACAGTGTATTTGTTGCTTTCATAAAGCTTTATGCTATGTGCAGTACTTTTGGACAACTTTTATAGCCCTCCACATCTTTGCATGAGGCCAGTTGGCTGTTGTTAAAAGAATGCATAAATTTTCTACATTGCTTCCCCTGGAGTATATGGCAAGAGTTCAATATTTGCAGCTGACTCTATTTAGTAGACAATAATTCAGTGTGGAAAATTACACAATACATACAGGCTGACACAGTTTAACATAATTGACAGTTTGCTGAGGGACACCCAGCTGAATTAGATTGCATAGGAAATAACTGTCTATCTCAAGGTTAGACTCAGGGCACCTATGAAACCATGATATGCAAAGATGTAGCAAATTTACAAAGAGATTACCGCTCTCTTGATCTCATCACAATAAATATGGAGCCTCCTATATTCACTCTCTGGGCACTTAAGTAGCATAAAAATACAAACAACAAAATGTAAATGCTTCTTTTATTAGGATATAAAGCTATCCCGTGTGATATTAAAGCATTCATAACACATTTGTAATGTTTCTAAAATGCTAAAGTATTATTTAGAATGTGACGGCTAGATAGTGCAGCAGCAGCAAGAACTGAAAAACACAAACCACCTCTTGTTCTACATTTATCTTAATATATGTACACTGCTCATATATGAACTTTACTGCAGTAATATTTTTATGTATTTTGACAGTACATAAAAATGGTGAAAATAAACATAAAAATCTGAGAAACATAGGAAGTGTTATAATTTTGAAATATTTTCTTGTATTTTATATATTTCTAAGGGGGGAAGGAAAGTAGAGAGGAACCTTGAGCCAAGGTTTAACAGCAGTCTACAGAGAATTCAGTTGTTATAGGTAATATGTCAGGAATTATTTAATTTCACTATCTTTTTTTACAGAAATAATTAGCCTGAAATGTCTGTTAACTACAGTAGTAGTAGATCTGCATGAATATATAGCTTTAACTTGTTGTTTTAATTTTTTTAGTAATCACAATTTCATGATGTTCAGGATGGAATTTAAAATATACATATGGAAAAAAAAGAAAAAAAGAAACCATTCACTTGAAATTTTCAGCTATGAGTTGACTCAAACCCCTTACTATGAGTCCATTTATTTCAAGGCTAAAAAAATATATCTCACAGTTTCTCTTCTCTGAACCAGTCAACAGTAGTTCAGGAAGGGTAAAAGATGTTATTGAAAAGGTTTCATTTAGTATTTGTTGTTTATTTTGAAATTCAAAGTTATCTGGAATGTTTGAACTTATCTAGTCCAAATGTAGTGAAGGTTAAAAAGTACCTTGAGAATGACAAAGGGAGTGAAAATTATTCATGGTAACTTAGGTGACCGCTCATGAATTTTGGATAATTAAAGACTTAAGTAGTTTTTAAAAAGTAATTTTTTCATTACTGGCTTATATGTCATATAATGTCAGGAATCAGATCCATAATTAAAATTTTTACACCGCAGAGAAACATGGTGATTAAATGGAAGATGGACATTCCCAAAAGAGATAATGTACACAAAAAGAAGCATTATAAAGCTAAGCCTATGCCTTCTTTATGAATTCAATTCAAATCACACAAAATTCAAAGTTCATAGAATCATTGATTCATTAAGGTTGGGAAAGAACTCCAAGATCATGAAGTCCAACCTTCTACCCAACACCTCCATAACCACTAAACCATGTCCCGAAGCACCACATCCACCCGGTTCTTGAATACCTCCAGGGATGGTGACACCACCTCCCTGGACAGCCTGTTCCAATGTTTAACTACTTTTTCAGTAACTAAATTCTTCCTAATATCTAATCTGATCTTCCCCTGATGCAACTTGTGGCCATTTCCTCTCGTCCTGTCATTAGTTACTAGGGAGGAGAGGCAAACACCAGCCTCACTACGACCTCCTTTCAGGTGGCTGTAGAGAGCAATAAGGTCTTCTCTCAGCCTCCTCTTCTTTAGGCTAAACAATACAAGCTTCATCAGCCTCTCCTTACAACACATGTTCTCCAGTCCCCTCACCATCTTCATTGCCCTCCTCTGTACCCACTCCATCACCTCAACGTCTTTCTTACACTGTGGTGTTCCAAACTGGACACAGTACTCAAGGTGTGGTCTCAACAGTGCTGAGTACAGGGGCACAATCACTTTCTCCTGCTGGCCATGCCATTTCTGATACAGGCCAGGATGCTGTTGGTCTTCTTGGCCACCTTGGCACACTTCTGGCTCGTGTTCAGTTGACTGTCAACCAACATTCCCAGGTCCCTTTCTGCCAGGCAGCTTTCTAGGTGTATATTCCAAAGCATTGCAGAGGGTTGTTGCGCCCAAAGTGCAGGACCCAGCACTTGGCATCATTAAACCTCATACAATTGACCTTAGCACATTGATCCAACCTGTCCAGATCTCCCTGTAGAGCCTTTCTACTTTCAAGCAGATCAACACTCCTGCTGTCTGGTGTCATCTGCAAACTTACTGAGAGTGCACTCAATCCCCTCATCCATTCAGTGCTAAAAATTAAACAGGAGCAACCCCACCACTGAGCCCTAGGGAACACCACTTGTGACCAGTCACCAACTGGATTTAACTTCATTTACTACAACTCTCTGGGCTTGCCATCCAGACAGATTTTAACCCTGTGAAGAGTACGCTTCTCTAAGCCACAAGCCACCAGCTTCTCCAGCAGAATGCTGTGTCAGACTGTGTCAAATGCTTTACTAAAGTCTAGGTAGACAACATTCCCTTTCACTAGGTGGGTCACCTGGTCATAAAAGGAGATGAGGTTGGTCAAACAGGACTTGTCTTTCATGAACCCATGTTGGCTCGGCCTCACCCCCTGGTTCCCTTGCACTTGCTGTGTGAGCACACCCAAGACGAACTGCTCCAGTATCTTGCCGGGTACTGAGGTCAGGCTGAGAGGCCTTTAGTTCCCCAGATCCTCCTTCCAGCCCTTCTTGTAGATAGGCTTCACATTGGCAAGCCTCCAGTCACCTAGGACCTCCCCTGTTAACCAGGACTGCCGATAAATGATGAAGAGGGGCTTGGCAAGCTCCTGCACCAGCTGTCTCAGTACTCCGGGGTGCATCTTATCTGGTCCCATAGACTTGTGGGTGTCTAGGTGTCATAGCAGGTCATTAACCACTGCCTTCTGGATTATGAGGGGGTTATTTTGCTCTCCATCCCTGTCATCCAGTTCAGCAGACTGTATACACTGAGGTTAAATGGTCTAACTATTAAAGACTGAGGCAAAGAAGGCATTAAGTACCTCAGCCTTTTCTTCATCCTTGGTGGCAATACTCCCTTTCACATCCAGTAAAGGGTAGAGATTCTCCTTGGCTCTTATTTTGTTGTTAATATATTTGTAAAAACACTTTTTATTATCACATACAGCAGTGGCCAGACTGAGTTCTAGCTAGGCTTTTGCCTTCCTTATTTTCCTGTTTCCTGTGTGACCTGATCTAGGTGATCTTGCTCCGGCAGGGGGATTGGACTAAATGATCTTTTGAGGTTCCTTCCAATCCCTAACATTCTGTGATTCTGTGAATGTTCTTTCTACATGACCTAACTAAATCCCTGTACTCTTCTTGAGTTGCCTGACCCTTCTTCCAATGGTGGTAAACTTTCTTCTATTTCCTAAATCTCAGCAAAATCTCCCTGTTCAGCCAGGCCGGTTGTTTCCTCAGCCAGTTTGTCTTATGGCACATGAGGACAGCTGCTCCTGCACCTCTAAGAGTTCCTTCTTGAAAAACATCCAGCCTTCTTGGACCCCTTTGTCCTTCAGGACTGTCTGCCAAGGGACTCTCTCAATCAGTGACCTGAACAGGCCAAAGTCTGCCTTCTGCAAGTCCATGGTAGTGGTTTTACTGACCACCTTCCTTACTTTAACAAGAATTGAGAACACTGTAATTTTATGGTCTCTAAGACCAAGATGGCTTCCGACCACCACACCACCCACCAGTTCTTTTCTGTTAGTAAACAGCAGGTCTAGCAAGGCACCTCCTCTGGGGGCCTTACTTACCATCTCAGTCAGGAAGTTATCTTCCACACACTCCAGAAACCTCCTAAACTGTTTCCTCTCTGCTGTATTGTATTTCCAGCAGACATCAGGTAAATTGAAGTCCCCCACAGCCAGGATGAACAATCAAACCTGACAATGTGATATGCAACACCATACTAACATCATGCCTACTACATAAAGGGTGGGCTGGCCTACAGAAAGGGCACCTGATTTCAGCATGCAACTGGAGCACGAAAAACCTAGTCCCTTGTGCAGATAGAGCCTCTTGGTTTGTATCACTCGCTTTGTGTGTTATGTCATTAGTATTATCATTATTATTGTTGTTTCTTCTCTCTTTGTGTTTTTCTATTAAATTCTCCTTATCTCAATCTAACAGATTTCACCTTTTTCTCCCAATTCTTCTTCCTACCCCACCACAGGGTTGGGAGGTGTGGGAGAGCAGTGGGAAAGTGACTGCATGGTGCTTAGTTGCCAGCTGAGGTTAAACCACAGCAGTCTGGCATTTGTACTCAAAGCTTTGATGTAATTACTAGAATGTGCTAGTGTAATTGGATGACCTAAAAAAAAAAGGTCAATAAAGTCACAAGCAGTCCACTCAAATGATGGCTTGTATTTTAAACCAACAATGTCCTTGAATTTTCACTGTACCATAGTGCTTAAATTCGTTCTCATGAATCCTTTTCCAGGTGTGCTTTCATGAAGTAACAACAAAGGTTTCCTTACCACATTAATGAAAAATATTTAACAACTCAAAACATACCTACTTGAAAAATCTATTTTATAATGTACAGAAAAAGCATATGTGTAACCACTGCCACCAGAAAACCTTTGAAAACTCAAAAATAATTATGAACAAAAATATTTTTCTATGTACATGTCAGTGTTGAGTTTCTGGTGCAGAAGACAGAAATAATACAACATGTTTTAAATATATGAAAATACATTATTAGGAAGTTTAACTTAAGTTGTTGAATTTTAGAGACATAAATTTTCAGTACATGTAATGGGATTAGCAAATCATTTAGGAAGTGCTTTTGTGAATTTGTGTGTGTGATTACAGGGAAAATTAGAGCTATCTGATTTCTAAAGTATTTTGGTCAAAAAAGTAGGGAGAAGCGATGATTACATGTCCTCCAAAAATCCCTTCTAACCTGAATTATTTTTCAAATATATGATTCTATGAAAAGAATTCCATGTTAAATAAAATAAACATTTAATAGCTCCTGTACTACTCATTTGCATGGATTCTTAATGGTTATTGTTGGAGAGTGCAACCATGTAGTCAGTCCACTAGAAAGCCTTGTTCATTTGAGCCATTCCATCTTAGTTATCAGTGATCACACCAGTAGGGAGTGAGTCCCTTGTGAACTGTTAGGACAAAATCAGTAGCTGAGGAATACATTTTCTGCATTGCAAGATTACTCAAAGATGTCTAAAGAGATCCAGGGACTAATTCACTCTCCCTTTTCTGTGGGAATATAATCAGTTACTCATAATTGCAGCTTTTATGAAATTTTCACTCCCATACTGAATTCCTGACTCAGCTGTACTATTTATTCAACAGAAGGGTAAGTAATAAGTTAATCATCTCTCTCCAGAAATCTCTAAAGCAATTGCATAATTGTTTGACATATTTTTACCTCATACAAACAGGTGTTCAGTTCTAGACAATCATGGCAACCTTTCAGCTTTCTGCGGGTTATAGGTGCATTCAGTACACATAAACATTTCCAGTTGAAGGAATGAAGAGAATATTCACGAATATTCTGTAGGAAGAAGTAAGAGAAATCTAGATCAATCAAATGCAGCTGAATAACTGCAGGGGCATCTGCTAAAGCAGTATTTTCTGTTAGATATTGCCTACTTCTCAATTTTTCTCCCTTTCTACATTAGTTGCACTCATATCAGTCATAGAGATACTGTAAAACAAATGCAGCCTTCAGCTACAGCTGTGTTGCCATTTCTTACAGAACTGCATGTGGATATCTTAAAAAAAAAATCCCACTAGGGAAATACCCTTTACTTGATTACATAGGTGAAAATACTGCATAACAGTTAAGCAAGAGGAAAAGAAATGTTGGTAAAGAGTGAGACCATGGTCAGCAAAAGAGCAAACATGACTTCTGCATGCAGTGTGAAATTAATTGGAGATTCTGATGCTGAAGTGTGAGTCAGAGCAGAGCATTCTCAGCACCAAGGTACTTCAGAAGAAAGTAAGAACTTATTCTGAGAAGAGATTTTCAAAGAGATTATTCAAATGTCAATTAAGGCTGCATGCCTGACTTCTTGTGTTTTCAAAAACTTTTCTCAAGTTACTAAAATGAGCAGATAAAACTCTGAATATACTCACAGGGAATCAGAGCAGTGAAAATATCATTTTACAAAATCACTTTTCAAGGATGAATTTTTCTTTTATGAAATTTCTATTCCTGAGCACTAAGTGGGAAACCTCTAAATCATCTCCTTAGTCTTTCAGCTTCTCCCTGGTGTTTTCTGTCCATTCTTCAAATTTTAAGATCAACAAGTCCTTTCTCTTTTACTGTCTTGAACAAAAGGTTAAGAATTTCTTTACTTTTTCTGCAATCTCTTCTAAATTATCTGTTGCACTTCTTTAGGAAAGCAAAGCAAAATATGGGTGTAATAAACTAAGTAAAAGAAATCATCAAAATGTATTTAGTGAATCTTTAGCATAAGGCATAGTGCATTTCTGTAATTCAACTTCTTTCCAACATGATTAGCATGATAATTATTCCTGAGCATATCCAGAAAATTCTTCCCTGATCTCAACAGATCTTTTTAGGAAATCCTATCTAATAACTTTTACCATATTCTGGAGGATATGTCAACATGGCCTTCATAAGTATTTCTTTACCAATAGTGACAGGATTGAAGTCACAATTCTCCTTCTACCATTAGGATCTAATGTTTATTTTATTACCTTTGAGCAGTCTTTTATACCTTTAAATCTGGCTTTTGGGGTTTTTTTGTGTGTGTGTGTTTTTTTTTTATTTAAGTGATTTTAATTTTGACTCTCTGTACAGTCTCTTCAATGTAAAAATCAAACTCTGGACTGCTAGAACAGCAATATCATCTTGATACACTTTTTCCATGTATCTTTCCCCATAAAACATCACAGATGTGGTTTTGATTCATCAGTTACAGTTTTCAATGAAGTAAAAATACTGAAAAACCTAAGGCCTTCTATCATTGGCAGCATTTCTATTTATATGCTTTATAGCAGCTTTATAGATATTTGAGAGAAAGTGTGTGAATTAATTATTTCCTTAATATCAAAAACAAAGAAGATAACAAGGTATTGTAGAAGTACTAACATTACAAATTCAAGCTTTAAAAAAATACACAGAGTGCCTGTGGGAATGCACATCTATCTAATATCCTCCCAGCTCCTGTGCTAATAGATGCATTATGATGCATATTTTTTATTACAGGCATTGTTTTTCCGGTAGGAACTGAGCTCCATAAGTGTTCAGGAGAGACGGCTCACTGAGTACATGTGTATGAGTGATTTTTTTGAACCCTCCTTTGCAGACACTGTATAGCTTTCTCAATTGTTTTAATACCAAATATTTCAACTATCTACTGAATATAGTTTCTCAGTTTAATTGCTATGTATTCTGTCATGCTTTTCCTACAGGTTAGTTCCATTCTTTCTTGAGAGTCATCTCTCTGGGAAGGAGTCAGGGAACATAGGGATTCATTAATTTTGGCTTCTAAGTGCAAAAATAGCAGCAGGATTTTTTTCACATTTTTGAATAACAGTTGTGATTACAAAATAAAGCTGGCAGTTCCTCATGCGGCTATTCCTTCTAAGACACCTTTAAAGGCTGCTCAGCAAGGTTCTTTCTGCTTTTGTCAACTGCTCTATCTTATGCTTTGGTTCACCTCTGAGCTGTATTATGTTAGTAAGTCAGTAGGTAGATTCTGAAAAAGAAGTAATTGGAAAAAAAAACATGTTTGGGAATCGGGAAGTTGTCCTGCAGTTACTGCAGTATCTCTCCCTGGATCATGATACTTTTTCCAGGACCAAGAACAGATGTCTGTTGGAGAAGCTTCCCATAATCAGATTAGTCAATTATTTTTTTTAGTTCTCATGCATTCTATTTGTACTAGGCAATTAGTTTTCACAGCCTAGTTTGCATTTTTGATTAACAGTCTAGCACCTTCATTCCAGTTTTCATATTAGCCAGTTATATACATATATATAACATCCCATAAAATCCTTGTGAGCAAGCTCAGGAATTGTGGGATAGAAGAATGGACAGTGGAATAGAATAAAAACTGGTTACACAATAGAACCCAAAGAGTGGAGATCCATGGTGCAGACTCCAGATGGAGACGTCTAACTAGTGGAGTCCCCAAAGGATCAGTGCTGGGTCCAGTCCTGTTCAACATCTTTATCAACAACCTTGATGATGGGACAGAGTGCGTTCTCATCATGTTTGCTGATGACATGAAACTGGGAGGATTGGCTGATTCACCTGAAGGCTGTATGGCCATTCACTAAGATTTGGACAAACTGGAGAGCTGGACAAAGAGGAACCTAATGAGGTTTAATAAGAGCAAGTGCAGAGTCCTGCACCTGGGAAGGAACAATAAAATGCACCAGTATAGGTGAGGAGGAGATCTGCTAGAGAGTATCTCTGTGGAAAATGACCTTGGAGTCCTGATAGACAACAAGTTATCCATGGGACGACAATGTGCCCTTGTGGCCAAGAAGGCCAATGGTAT
>WTSP01011640.1:0-10801 GCA_025331215.1 Actenoides lindsayi | reverse complement strand
TTATAGAACAAGGAATTCAAACAAATCCTAGGAACAACATGTTTTGGACAAAAGATCACTGGATGACAACCTTGTTGTAACTGGACTCTATCTGCTGCAGTGTTTTTTTTCATCTTCTGAATAAAATCTTGACACATTGACTGTGTCTAGACTTCTTTCTCAATATATTCCTGAATGCTGCTTTACAAATTGCACCATAGTCTGAAGTATCCTGTTTGTTTCCCACTGTAAATTTGTATAATATCTCCAGGATGTTGGAGTTGCATATAGTGGCACCAAGAATGAGCCACTTTTGTTGACAAATCAGAAGTCCTTGCTGTTTGCCAGACAGTAAGTCATTACTAGACATGCACCACAGGAGCCTGATCTGCATCATGTGCATGTTGTATTCCACTAAGATGCACTGTATAAATCCATGCTAGTAGCTGAAAATTAGTATTTATGCAGGAGGGGAATGGTGAATGATAAAACAAGAATCTGAAGAGAGATTGAGGCAAGGAGGCAGATATAACTGTGTTTATAATGATGGTATGACAATGTTGACCTCATGGCCACATAATACATTCAATGTTAAGCCATTTAAAACTGTATCAGGTCCAGAATCAGACCAGTCAATCACTGTTGAATGTACCAATAAGATAATACTCTGCATTAGAATCACATCCATGCGATGGATCTTACTCACTATACATAGCAATTTTTGTCTCCATCAAAATTTCTTGAGAAGATTATGTTATCCATTAAACATGGGCTGGTCAGCAGTGGGACAATTTCTTCATCAGACCTCTCTGATGGTCTCACAATTGTCTTGCACAGAAGTAAGAGAGTAGAGGTATCACAGATGTGTAAATCTGAATTTCAATCAATTTTATTTGCAAATGATTCATTCCTCCTTAAAGCTCAAGAGTCGTAACTCATTTCCTATCTCTGTGTACTCCTTCAGTCCACTGTAACCCTCCATGTCTCCACATGGGGGGTATAAACTTGCCTCTCATTCAGTGACACTTGCATTTTGGTTTAACAGAGATATTTGAACTGAGCCCTTTCTGTAGGACTTACTTAGAGTCAGCACGTTCTCACCTGTAAAAATACTAAAAATTTACAGATATTCATAAATCCAAATTACCACACACTACCTTCAGGTGGAGAGTGCACTAATTCCAGGTGCACTTTCCTCTCAGTGGCCTGGGGATGAGGTGGGATGTTTTCATAGCACAAATATAGACCCCACAGAAGACTGTAAACATGACTGAAAAGATAAATATTTGTTCTTGAAGTAAATGGTAGCCTTACTTCCTTTTAATGAAGAACCTGTTACATAGATCCTGAAAAAGATGTAGCATTGAATTAAAGAGGGCTCTAGCATCTAACTTCAACCTTAGATCTGCTGTGTGTGAAGTTTATTAGGATATTCTAGTATACAAGAGCCTGGGGAAAAAAAAATAAATTTAATACTCATTGAAGTGGTCTGAGGACACAGCTATGTAATAGATGGGGTTTAAGATTATTAACTGAATTAAAGTTGAAAATAAATCAGAAGACCAGCAGCTGTGCACTTAGGAATTTTTATTACAGAGCAATGTACACAGTATATAAAATTGACAAATTAAACTTTACATTGGTGCTTTTATTTGCTTGTAGGTTGAGGTTTTTTGCACTTAGTTCAGTTAATGCTAGGTTATTACTCTTGACAACTGATGTGATTGGAATGTCTCCCAAATGTAAGTATAGGTTGAACTCGAAGAGAAAAACATATGAGACAGATGATACATAATACTATAATAACACAGTTCATGTGAATATTGACATGTCTTCAAGATTTTTGAAATGTAGGCTGATTTGACTGAGCATACTTATATCCTAAGGCAAGGTGATGGCTCTTTAAGAAATTTGATTTCTGATTAAAATTTTCTTAACAATTTACAATCCCACAATTTGTTTTCCTGTGAACTCACTTGTTCTGGGCAAAAGAGAACTCCTGAGTGGATACAAGAACTTATTCATCAAGTTTTCTATTTTTTAACAATGTAATTAAAATACAACACAAGTCTGTTAGTCCAGCTACAATAATACTAACATCATAGACGAGATGATTTAATTTTTATAGAAAAATTGTATTAAAAATACATCACAAAGTATTCTACAGAAATATTTTACTATCTACATCCTTTCTCTTCTATTATGCTTATTCTTCCAGTGTACCTTGACTTCTAAGACTGATGTAAATGGTTTTCCTCAAGAAGAATGGGGACTGGGAGTTTCCAATGCCTAGTTAGTGTACTGAGTTATCTGTTGGGACATTATGGTCTTGATGGGCAGAGTTTCTTCCTCATCTGTCTTAGATCTGATTGGTTTTTTATAATGTATTTTCTCATACAGTCTGCTTATGCACTCTTTCTTCACTCATTCTTTATTACAGTTTAAGTATGCCTATATATTAGCTATTAGCTAGTCTCTTAATAGGGTAATCTCAGCCACAGTTAACACTCACGGTCAATATTTATTATTTAAAGACTACATGTATTTCTTAGACCTTTCCATACAGGTCATTGCAGAGATAGCTAAAACAAGTCAGACAATAGTCATCTGACAACTTGAGAGTTTCAATAATGACTGAAACAAGCTGAAATAATCTCAGGCCAAGCCAGACCCAGAACAATACAAAACCTGGAGACTTTCACTAGTAATGAAAACTGTCATTTCTATTGGACAACAAGATATATCCAACAAAATACTTCCCCTAATATTATAAAATATGCACATTATCTCAATCTTACTTGCTACTCCTCTCTTTATATCTTTAAATACTACATTTGTGCTTTGTGTATCTTTTTTACAGTAAGTTGATATTGAATTCTTATCCATGGTGAACCGTATATTCTTTCCTGTATAAGTACTTTCCAGAACACAGTCCTGCAGTCCACATACCTTGTTTTCCAAGTCTATTTTTGTAGCTGATGAAAATGAAAATGAAGATCATTGAAACATATTATTCCTGTTCTGTAAGGGATTCTGATATTTCAAAAAAAGATATAATCCGGAGTAAATACATCACATTTCATGAAATAATTTATTCCATAAAAAGAAAACAAACAGTGGCAAAAAAAAAAAAAATGACCAAGCCCTTCTTATTTTCTATTTAAATGGTTTTAAAATAAAATAATCTTTATGACCAGCTCTGGTAGAAAGTGCCAGCCCAACACAGGTTTATTTGCCACTCTGGCAAGTTTGTCTCATTGTAAGTTTTGTCAGCTGCAAGTCACTCTGCAGACTTTTGTTAGAAATATTAAGTAACACCAAGTTTAGTGCTGATCATGATATACTCTTCCAGGAATGCAATGTTTATAATTTTCTGAGGATTATTCATTAATCAAATCTTAATTCATGTAACATGTTATGTCACTTTGTAATGACTGAGATTGAAATATAACTAGCAAGATCAGCAATGACCAAAAAAAAAAAAAAAGGAAAAAAAAAGAAACAACAAAGTAAAAGCAATTATTGAAATCTATAGATGAGGAAATATGAAAAGAATTTTTAGTCAAAAATAATGTAATGTTTATCTTTTTTACTTCATATTCTCTTTTTCAATCAGTACAAGCTGATGAGGACTCAAAAGTTGAAGAAAAGGTCACTTACGCACCTCAGTATGTCTAGCTTTTCAGACTCTGGTATTTGAAGACGTCATCCTATCCAGTAAGTCATCATTCAAAACTTTCAAAGCTTTCAAAAGTACACATGGATTGAATATATATGCATATGTTTACATCTCCTGAAAACTGTCACCTCATGAGAAAAATTGGGTGAACTAGTGACTGGTGTTGAGAAGTAGGAAATTTATCTCATGTGGCTTTTATTTGAAACACATGAGAGATAAATGGGACAATTTTATGGTGAGGAACAGATTTTACAGAAGGAGCAAAGTCAAGTTAAGATATGATTCCTGACAAATTAACTACTGACTTCAGAATTAAGCAGGTCCTATCAAATTAATTCAAGGATCCTTTTCCGAGATTGCAAACTACCTCTACTGAAAAAGTTTATATTCTTGTTTCTGTGTGACTAAAAATGTGAGATAGAGTGGGAAAGTGCAAAAACCTTGGGTGACTGGATTCCCAACAGAATTAAAAACTACTTAGAGCTAACACCTGATTTTCTATGGACTGCCTAAGAACTTTACAAAGAATATTATTTGAAGTAGAAAGAACCCTCAGAGACATGATGAGTTAGTCCATAAAAAATATTGAATTCATTGTACATATTCATTAACAATGTACATCTAGAGTTGGACTATGTCTCCACTTTCTTCCGAGTGCAATATTCATTGGCCTGTAGTCCACTCAATGAACACTCAGATGCAGGAAGGACTTATTATATCTTATTATATCAATTTTTTATTAATTAGGGTTCTAAACCAAGCACACTCTCATGATAGTTGAAAGAGATGTTCATCTTTAGGAAAGGAAAGCAAGCCTACAGGTTGATGAAGAAGCAGCAAATTCAGTAAATCCAAAACTAAATCTACATAGAAACATATTTTTTATCACTATATTCTCATGGAGTTGCATATTTTTGTCAGTTGTCTGAGGATTCTCTCATTTTGTTTTGATTGGTTGGTTCAGGTTTGCAGCTGTTTTGTTTCCTTTTGCCTCTGCAACCCGTTATGAACTCTATTCTTCAATGTCAAACCTGGTGAAATTTTTCTCTAGTGATATATAAAAAAAAAAGCATAACAGGGGTCCATTATTTTGTAGAACACAATAAGAGTCCTGTTCAGTCTAAAGATTTACAATCTTACATGCTATCTTATATACCACTTTACACGGTTTACTGAGTCTGAGGATGGTTATCTCTAACTGGTAAATGGGCAGTGTCCAGTCATAAATTTTTTATAAAGAACTTACTCATTCTCCTGACAGTATCTTAGCTAGGAATTGCATTGATGTTGGTACAGCTGCTACATTAAAAGGTGATGCTCATTTTGTTATCTTCAGTTGGCAGAAAATGCATATGAATACATTGTGAGCAGTAACCATGACTGGTTGAATGACTATGAAACTATTATGCAATCTAAATTCTTCAGCTCAGATGCAGTAGTTTTCATTCTAAACTGTTAAACAATTTCATGACATTCATGCAAATTAGAATCTCACCTTTAAGAAATGTGACCTATAAGTCACCAAAATTATGTATTTGTGTATCATAATGAATAATGCCTCACAAGTGATTATTCTTCCCCTTAATTAACAGAATTATAAAGTTCAGAATTTTCAGTCTGAGGAGCTTTTTATTAACTTTGTGGTTTAAATAGGCTGCATATTCTGTGTACCATCTTCAATGTCATTTTACAGAATTAAATAGTTATATTCATTGCAGTGAAGTTACCACTGAATCATAAATTAATGGATAAAAAAATTCCCCCAGTAAAATAACAGGAACATAATTAAACTACAGAGCTTCTCCCAATTTTGGTTGACATTTTGATAAATTAAAATTGTAATTACTTCAACTTTTTGTATAGGGGTTACACTGGACAGAAATCTCGGCTTTTTTCATATAGAAAAGGTCTCAATAGAAGGTGATTAGCCCAGTAGTAGGTTATTTAAATTTTATTACCTGGGAAGTTACTAAAGGTCTTCTTTCCCTGTCTGTATCTCACTGTATCTCACACATCAGCATATCTTTTCAGATAATGTTAAACTAAGGTATGCTATTTCAGACTCTTTCTGGTCACTGAAGAGATCTGCTTTTAAGAAGCTCTTGTTTGGACCAATGACCTGTTTTGAAGTACAGTATCCTTTGGGGTGAATTTCCAGAGTCCCACACAGTTATTTTTACCATTTACATAGAAGCATGTAAACACAGTTAGTTTAAAAGAAAATGTAATATTTTAATAGTTCTTCAGTTTGCAACTGAAGTAAAAGAAAGTGAAAGTGTAAGCTCTCAATTGCTTCCTGTGTCACATGACTACTGGCAGTTTTCTGAGAAAAAGATATTTAAAATCTTTGTAGACATCCAGTATCTTTAGTACTCTTAAGATGCCTTTGAGAGAGAAAGGCAAAAGGATTCAGAATCAAGTGTAATATGAATATAAACCAAAGGAATTTATCCTTCAACTCTGAATTAATAGTTAAATTAGATAACTTTCTTTTATGCTGAAATATAAACACCTGTTGTGTAAGAGGTATGTGGAGCAATAGTATATTGTACCTCTTGTTAGTATTAATCATGTCCTGGTTCACTGATTCTGAAACTGGGATTTCTGTACTCCATCTTCTGTATATTAAGTAGTTAGTCATTCATTGATACAAAAATCTCAGTTTAATTTGTCAGGAAATCATCCTGCAGGTAAAGAGAGAAATCCATAACAGAGAGTTTTAGCTACTCATTCTCTCCAACAAGCTTCTCCAAGATCTTAATGAAAAAAATGTTTATAGTTCAAGGAAAAAGAGTCTTGGTGAATGGGGAGAGTAAACCCCGGCTGAATGATACTTGAACATGGCTTATACTTTGCTACAGGAGATTATTTAATTTCTTAGCTGAAATAAAGTTCATCAGTGACTTTCCTGATCAATGTATTTCTGAACTGAAGAGAACATAATGGCTGTAGCTTTATCTGTTTTCTGACTGCACCCTTATGCCCAGTCCTAAAAGTATCTTCATAGGATTAGATATAAAAGAGTATAGAATATTTTATTTAATCCACTGTTATGAAACATTGCATGAAAACATCAGGCTAAACTAAGGATGGAAAGACACTTTTGACTTGGAAATTACTTGGTTTTTAGGTATTTCAAGCACATTCATTTACTTGAGATGGAATTAATTTTCCCCATAGCAGCCCTCATATTGCTGTGCTTTTTACTGAGACGCTGACAACACACCTGTGTTGTGATTACTGCTAAGCAGGGCTCACACAGCATCAAGGCTGTTTTTTTCAACAATTCCCTACAGTGGGATGGGGTGGACAAGATCTGGGGAGGGCACACAACCAGGACAGCTGACCCAAACTGACCATGGGATATTCCATACCATATGACATCATCTCAACAATAAAAGCTAGGAAAAAAGGCTGGGGTGGGGGGGAGTGCGTCCGCTTGTCCTCTGAAGCAATTGATACATGTTTGGAGCCCTGCTTCCTAGAAAAGGGACATGGTCTGCTGTTGGGAAGTAGAGAATAAGTCTTTGTTTTCTTTAGGTTCTGTGCACAGCTTTGCTTCACTTTTCATTAAACTGCCTTTGTCTTAACCTATGAGTTTCATCTTATTTTCTTACCCCTGGTCCAGCTGAGAGGAGGAGGTGCGGAATGATAGAGCAGCTTGGTGGCTTGGTGGGCACCTGGCATCCAGCCAAGGTCAAACTGCCAGAAGAATCAGATATCAAAGAAAATTAAATAAGGAACTGTCAAGAAATCTAATCTATTAAGGTTTAACAGTATGTTCCCATAGTCTGTCATTCAGATTTGAGAAGAGATAGGACATAATAAGATATGAAATGATCACAGGTCCTTTCTACTAATTAATAGGTCACAAATTCAGAGGTTTTTGAATTAAAATAGATGATTGCAAACATCTACTCTACTTATTTTATAGTACAGAACATCTATTGATTATTAACTACTTTAATCCCTATTTGAGTAAGGATCATTATTGTGATTTTAAGCACCTGCAGTCTTGTATGTAGAATAAAATTCTACTTAACAGCTTGCCTGGTTGGCAACTTGATTAACTGTTTTAAGAGAAATAACTAGAAAAACATCTGTAATACTTAGGAGTAGAAAGATATATGATGTTGACACACAGAAAGCAATTTCCTTATGGGTTTTGTTATTTGAGGCAGCAGGATAAGTTAATCAGGGTAGTGTTCAGAAAAATATATATAAAAAAAAATTATTTTCAATACTATAAAGAGCATGTATTACCTGCAGTGCTTGAAGTAATTATTTCACAATGAAATTCATAAATACTATCGCTAATAAATAAACATGCCCCATGACACCTCAAATAAGCTTTCAAGATTATGATGAAAGTATGTTATGTTGAAAGTCAATAATGTGAACTAATTCACTGTTGAATGGAAGTTTAAAAGAAGCTCAGAAAGGATCATCTTGTAAAGAGCTATTTGATATAAATAAGGTTTGTTTTGTATGTGAGTGGATCCTTGCAAAGAGATGAAGACAGAGCATTCTTTCTCTACGAGTTGAAAGCCAGAGTTTTAAAACCCACACATGAAAGAAATATCTTCTTGTGTTCAGATGGAATATCACATGTTTTAATTTGTGCCCATTGCCTCTTGTCCTGCCAGAAGGCACTACTGAGAAGAATCTGGATCCTTCTTTTTCATTCCATGCCGTCAGGTGCTTACAAAAATCTCTGTGAGCCTTCTCAAGGCCAAACAGTCCTTCCTCTCTCAGTGTATCCCCATATGAAAGAGGGTCTAATCCCTTAATCATCTGTGTGTCCCTTTGCTGGACTCACTCCATTAAGTCCATATCTCACCTGGCACTACAGATGTGGTCTCACCAGTGTTGGCGAGAGAGGAAGGATCATCTCTCTTGACCTGCTGCCAATGCTCTTAATGCAGCCCAGAATACCATTGGCCTTTTTTGTCACGAGGCTGGGTACAATAAAATGTGTATTCTTATGTAGATAGATTTATTGATTCTTAGGCACACATCAGGCAGGTATAATATCTAATGTCAAAATAAATTTTTTGCTTAGCTGAAGGGGATGCAATGGTAGATCATTTGAGACACCTTACTACAGGCTTAAGAGACTAAGTTCAACTTGAGAGAAGCTGCCACTCTATGCCTACAAGTCCAACCAGCAGCATGGCTGGAGATGTATTCTCAGCAGGTGCATGCACCCAGAGAACAAATATACACCACAAATACATCAGAACTAGCCACAGAGGTCACAGACATACTTTGAGAGCATCTGCACAAAAACAGACAGCACCAACAGCTTCCTCCTGCTCCTCTTACTGGCTGATCAGGATGGAGGTTCAGTACTGAGAATATGTATACATATGTACAAGGTGGATCCCTCCGGTAACTGGCCTCAGACAATCAGTTCACCCTACAGATGGCCACTGGGTCCCAGTGGCCCCAGTTGTTGGTGCCTGCACACGTGAGACCCTGAAACTACAGCCCTATTCCAGTTGCTGCTACAGGCTGTCATACACAAACACAAATTGGCCAGGACTGCCCTGGTCCTGTATCTGATCCCCTATACTCTCAGCCTTACAGACACACAGGCACTCTCACAATCAGAGATTGCCCTCAGTCATCCCCTGACTCCCAGGTCACTTCATCTCATCCAGCTTCATCTTCATTAGTGATCACACACTCTTTCACCCACAAGCACTTGCTCCAGTTGCTGTCACTATGGACACATGGGCCCTCCAAGCCCATAGTCTGACTCCAGTTGTTGCAATCCCTCCTCTTTACATATACAGACGCACAAAGAAGAGAGAGTCCCTCATTCAGGAAAGAGTTAGAAGGGAAGCTAGCAGAAAAGTAGGACAGACTGTGATGGTCAGGCACAGGGCATGGCGAGATGTGTACTGACAAGCCAACTGTCTACATGTGATCAGCCTTTTTTTCCCCCTACCCCTCCATTTTCCCACACTAATTCCTCCCCAAATCACATAGCATCATCTGTTTTCCTATTTTTGGTTCCTCCCTTAAAATTCCAGTAATAAATCCTGTGCAAATCTGAACTGCTCTTCCCCCATGCTATAATTCACTTAGACTGAAAAGTGCATTTCCGAAGACTCATTTTGACATGGTTCACACCTGGACAATGGGTCTGATGGCTTTACTGGGACAGCCCTGGAAGGGCACTAGACAGAGTTTATTCCTCTGGAGTCCTTAATATGGGATCCAGCCTATCATTGTGACCAATGTGATCCTCTGCTCTTCTGGAGTTGGGTCTTTGATGGGCCAACCATTCTACCATGATGATGGTCCTACAAGGAGTCTGGTGAGGATATTATTTAGAACAGAATAGAATGGAATAATTAATCTGAAAGGTACCTACCACAATCATCAAATGACTGTCCAGTTCAGGGCTGACCAAAAGCTAAAACATGTTCTTAAGGGAATTGTCTAAATGTCTCTTACACGCTGACAGGTTTGGGGCATTGACCACCTCTCTAGGAAGCCTGTTCCAGTGTTTGACTACACTCCTGATGCTTCCTATTATCCAGTCTAAATCTCCCCTGGTGCAGCTTTGAACCATTCCCATGCATCCTATCTCTGGGTACCAGGGAGAAGAGATCAACACCTCCCTCTCCACTTTCTCTCCTCAGGAAGCTGTAGAGAGAAATGAGGTCACCCCTCAGTCACCATTTCAGCTGGGTTCCCCCTCCTGCCATTGTCTCTCTGAACTACTTTGTGGTTGTGCAACTATGATGCTTCCTCCCTTAAAGTGCACAGACTTGTAAATTCACAAAGATAAAAGTTCAAACAAACAAAATTAATCTGTTTAATCTTCCAATTCCTATAACGCTCAACTTTCATTCAAATTAATGACTAATTGCAGACTTATTCTAAACAGCAATACCATTTTATACTATTACTATTACCTTCATTAAGCTCTAATCACATGAGCATCTGCATTTATGAGTTCTTTTCTACATAGCTACTTTATAACTGGATTTTTTCTGCCCAGTTTCTTATATTTTTGCTCTTAAACGTTAACACAAGATCCATTTTCCCTCCCTCCCTCCCTTCCTTCCTTCCTTCCTTCCTTCCTTCCTTCCTTCCTTCCTTCCTTCCTTCCTTCCTTCCTTCCTTCCT
>WTSP01011639.1:25238-36833 GCA_025331215.1 Actenoides lindsayi | reverse complement strand
ATATAATGTATAATTATATAAAACCTGATGGTGTTACTGCACAGCAAATCACAAAGAGGTTCCAGTAGCAAACATTGCAAATCATTTTGTCTTTCTCTATTTTATCTATGTTAATCATGAACACAAGTAACCATGTTAATTCCACATTTAAATTGGGGAAAAAAAAATCTTAAGCAGTCTTTTTAAATATGATATGGGAAAAAGTATCAGTGACAGCTCCTGCAATGATAAGTGTGAGTGCTCCACTTACAGAACAGATAATACAGGGATCTTGTCAACTATAGCATGTGGGACAGCAACATCAGAGCACATCCAGCCTCTTCTTGGTGTAGTGATGGAGCACTTGTATCTTCCTCTGCCTGTCAAGTGTTTAGAGTGCATACTAAGTGATATTGAAGGGCTTTTTATCAGCAGTTTGCTTTCCTAAAAACTAATCTTAAATACATGTTTAACTTTAGCCAGAAGGTTGAAATAAAAATAAAAATAAAAAAAAAAAAAAAAAAAGAGTAAATATAATGCTAATACTATAAGAATTAAAGAGACTCTTAAATCTTCTTTTTTTGTTGTTGTTGTTTATTCTTCTTATATTTCCTAAATATTACCAATAAAAGTAGTTATGTCTGAGGATAGTGGTCTTTACTTAACAACCATATTTGGTATTCAAGAAGAAGCAGAAAATAAATATTTTTTTATTCACTTACAGTGGAAACGGTGCCTATGTACATATCAAACCCATTTGGTCTTCATTAAATTCTTATCAGTGGTTACTGTCTATCAAAGAAATGTAGATGTTTATTGTCTGGAATCATCTGCTCCTTCACTATCTCACATCTGCCTATGCAAGGCTGCTACTAGTTTAGTCCATAAATGATATTGCTGTTTCAGGACTGGGGCCACTTGCACCATTACTCAGGTGGAGCAGCCAGCTTCTTCTGAGCTTGCCAGCAACTCTGCATGTCTACCTAAGAGCTGAACCTGGTCCTTAGATGAGATCAGTCAAGACTTTACTCATAGGCTGGGAGTATTATGTAAATTTTGTATGTTTGACAAGTCATATTTAATTCAAGCATATGTTAGTGGTTAGTGTTCCCTCAGTAACAGAATCGTTCCCACTATTGGAATCCTAAGCATGTAAAGCTCCAGAGATTTCAATATTCAAGAGGCTGGGTTCATCACCTAGTTTCAATTATCTTAAACTAATATAAACAATATAAAATGTCTGTTTGTGCTCTTTGCTCTTCAGTGGAGAGATTCAAGCATCCGAAGGGCAATCTACCCATATAACTTTGACATTGATATTATGAAAGATGAACCTCTGTTCAGGCATATTGATTTCTACAGTGACTGTAGAAGAAAGCTGAAGTGCCACCTTAGACCAACTTGCAGCAACTGAAGTTAGATGTGGTGAAGCTCAGTCTTGGCTACCATAAAGATGTCTTTTGACCTTAAATTTCTGCTTGTGGATTTTTGCCAGTATGTTTCAGTTGTCTGTCTTACCTGCATCAGAAAAAATCCCTGCTGAGTACAGGTTAACACTCCATGTTGAAGTGACACTCCCATTAACTTCAACAGAAAAGAATTTGACTATATATGTTTTATTGGTGCAATAATCAACAGCTGTTTGTTTTTTTTAAGTACATATTTAAACTTCTTTTAAAGATAAGGAGATACTAAATAAACTATGATCCAGATATGTACCTATTGCAAAAGTTGTATCTGATCCTGGAAATTAATTTTCAAACCTTGAGTCTATCCTTTCAAACATATCAATCAAAATCTGGTCTGGATTTAGTTGTGGTCAGTGCAATTGGTCTTATATTACACCAAGACATAACAGTGGAATAAATTTCTCTCACTATTATGCCCCTGCATATTCTCACACTGTGAAAGTAGAATTTCTCAGTACAACTACTTACAGTTTATTCTTACTTATACCATAAGCACTTTTCTCATTACATATCTGAAATTAATGTTTAATATCATGAGACAGGTAAAATTGTGATATGGGTGTATCAAATATAGGATCTATTGCACTTATGCACTTGACATATCTTTTCTATGCAAAATGTCTGAGAGGGACATAAGTAATTTTTAATAAATGTGGGGAAAAGGTCTGAGGTGAAATGAGGTTGGTGGTCAGGGCTAGATTCTAATAAGATAAATTAAGGCTACTCACTCAGCTAACACTTGCTGAGGTTGTCAGCAGTCTTGGTTTTAAAAAGAAAAGAAGATCGAAGAAAAGATTTAAAGATGAATGAGCCCAGTAGGCTAAAAAACCTTCTCCTTTCAGTAGACAGTGATTCTGTAGGGTCAAAGTTGATGAGTGATGGGAAGAGTATTAAGAAATCTAGTAACATAAAATGGAGATATATTCTCACAGACATTAATTAGAACTTCAAAAGGTATAAATTTGGAATCAAAAGTGCTGTTTTTTCTGGATGTTAACAGAGAATCTGGCCTGATCCTTGAACCTAACTCTGGATTTTCAAGATTCCAATAAGTTTCCAAATTTCTGTGGACAGAAATTATTCTGCCCTGTCCTGTAACCCATTATCATGCAGGCTTCCACATCACTTCAGAGTTGCGTATATGAAAGGACCATAGAACAGGAAGACCAACAAAGGGCCTTTAATTTTCAGATGCCATATTTGATAAATTATTCCACTGAATCCATAGTGTTAATTCTCTACCATGATGTTTACAGAGTAGGTAGTATAACATACATAGAGCATTGTAAATAGGTCAGGTTTTATTGTTTATTTTATCAAATGGATAGAGTTGCATTAACATTGGGGAAAATGTATAAATATTGATTTGAAAACCTGGCGTGAACAATAAAAGAACAACCCTTGTAACCCTTTTAGAGAAACTCAGCCATAAATAAAGTTCATCTCCATTTTTTCAACAAAACAATTAATACATAATTCATCTTGAAAGTATAATCATCCCTATTGTTACCAATAGCAACTGAAATATCCTAACACTGCTCTGTGAGGATGATATTTATTTGTATATCTGAAGAAGTGATGTAATGGTATACACTGCAGCAACATTTTATTTGTGATGTGTTCTATAAGGGCAACTTTTAATAGTTCTGTCTGGGCTGAGTGCTAAAGGATGCAGCTTGACAAATGTTTGTATTATTCTGACCATGGTGAAAACAAAATCAATAAATGCATTTTTGGAACTAAGGAAACAGTTATGTATTGTCTTAGGTCATGTCTTGTTCATTTACTTTATATCTTCCTGTATGCAGAAAGCTCTGTCCAAGAATATTAATGGTATACAGCTGTATATAATTAAAGCCTTTTTTTATTAAGTAAACTTTGTTTAAGTAGAATATTAACTGGTTGACTACAGCACATTTATATTCACAGTGAATGAAACTATCCAAAAGTTTAGGAGATTCATTTCATTTTGTACGGACACCAGATGTTATCTAAGCCTTCTGCTCTGGGTATTAGGTTTGAAATGTCACAGGTAAAGCTTCTAGTTACATTACCAGTACTATCCTGCTCTATCAGGACAGAATGCAAGTAAAAGATAACTAACTGTGGAAAAAGAGGGAAGGAGTACTGGGAATTTTTTTCAAAGTTCCTCCTCAGCCACGAGTAGCAAATTGTTTAGATGGGTCTTAGTTATCTGGCATATCGCAGCCCAGGGGAGAATGACAAAGAGGACAGCAGCCACATTTGGTAAATCTTCAGGGCCACCAACTGCCTGCTACATATGGATGTTCCAGCATGCGTTGGCTGGAAGACAAAAAGCCAACAGAGAGATACCAAAAGATAAACAATAGATACAGGTAGAGCTAAAAGCAGAACTTTTAAATTACTGGATATTTTAGCATCATTTGACATAAGACATTTTGGTTGATAACATTTTAAAAATTGTAAACTGTGATGCAAAAAATACTGCTAAACTTTGAAAAGGAAACATTTCTTCACTGAAAGCCTGTTTTGTTTTAATGAAAGAGATTTGGGAAATAGTTCTTTAATAAAGCCATTTTGGATTTGTTGAACAAAGGCTTCAGTACATGACTGCATTTTATCTTCTGCTTATTTTAGAACTAGAAATTAAAATTCAAACCAAATAAAGCAGAATTTGCTTTTCAGCTATCACAAAACAGATGAGAACAACATTTCCTACTTGGTGAACCTCGAGGTGTCTATTGGGTATGATAGGAGGTTTATTACACCTGCCTTCACCAAACTCTAAAAATCTGTATGCTCTCTTTTAATGGATCCTTGTAGTACCATGCATACAAACAGACAGACATGTCAAAAGGCCAGATGATTCTCTTTACAGAAGCTTTACATTTAATAAAACAAGTAACTTTTTGACATTCTTAGGGTGAGGAGATGTTAGCACACTTCTGTACAAGCAGATACTGAAAAATCTCACATTCTGGAGAGTTAAAAAGTTAAGTGTGTTAACAGCAGGATGTGATAAAATTATAGCTTTAGATTAAATCTCTTAAAGGTTCAGAATGATTGAAGTGTTGAAATATTGACACAGAAATACACCTTAATGTTTGGAATTGAATCTTGATTGTATCCTTTTTAGCTTATACCTTCAGAAAATATCCTTTAAATTAGTAACTATGAAAAAGTGTAGCTGCACTGCAGCCACTTTCATTTGTTTAGAAATATAAACACTGGATTTGGCTTGATTTTAGCAAGATTTACAAACCTTAGGATTGAAGAAGTGAACAAGAATATCGTTTCTATATGGCAAACTGAAAATATCATTGTGTGGAGTCTGAGGTAATTCCAAGCACAGCATAATAAAAACTTTTCTGTTACACATAAGATTTTAAATTAGTGTATTTATTCTTATCTCTAATACTTGAATTTGAGTGGTCTGTATTGTAAAAATAATGCAATTTCTGGTACATGTATCCCATATCCTAAGTAATGACTAAAAAAATCCTGAATGTTCTACTGTTAGTAATGAAGTAACTTCTTTTTTTGAGTTATTTTTTAACAGAACACTGAACAGAATAAGTAAAACAAATACATTTGTACCTAAGACCTGACGCAAGTTATGAAGCTATTCATGCTTTGAAAATCACCTCGGGGGTGGGATGAGGTTGTTTTCTTTTAGCATATGAGGAAATGAATAAAAATAAAAGGGAAATGTTTTTGAAACATGTCATAGTTTATAGTTTCTTTTTATATATAAAACAAAAGCTGAAGAATCTCATCCAAGATTACTTTATTTCAGAGAAGAATGAAAGTAAAATGGAAGTGAAAAAAAAGATATAAAACAAAATTGTGTTTTAGTCTTAGATATTGTTTAAAATGTCAGTAAAATACTTGCCAAAATGAAGTACTTTATGCAAGAAGAAGAAATATTCAGAATTTGAAAGATTTTTTTTTATCTGAAGTATCTAAAGAAGCCTCCTCCTTGACATGAGAGCTTTTCTCACAGAGATACCCAAATTCTCACCACATCATCTTGCTCGGTTTTGGAACAGTTCCTGTGTTCATAATTCCAAAGGAGAATTATATAAATGCAATATAATACCATTCTTACCCCAGATAGTCTTCTAAAAAGCATTCTGTTTATTACCAGTACAATTCTTCCTGTCTTTGAAATTCATTTAGAAAAAATGTTTTTTCTTTCCATTAAAACAATATAATTCTCCCTTGAGGTGCTGTACTTACAGTCTTCTGACCTATGCTGCCTAAAAGGTGATATGAGAGATAAATAGCTTTAAAAAACAGGTTTTCTTCCCTACCAGAACAGGAGTTATCTCTGAGGTCCTTCTGCACCCTTGTAGCTAGAGCGCCCTCATATATAGAGTAGTTCAGTAGTTTCACGTTCTCTGCCCTTGTTGTGGTGATATAGGAGGAACTTCAATGCTCTGAAAGAGCCAAGTTTAGGCAACATGATTCTCTAAACAAAGTTCAAAATATGTGCTGTCCATAAAAGCATTTAATTTTATTATTGTGCACTATGATTTTTCCTTTTCTTGAAACAGTGACTGGATAGTCCCCTTCTCCTTAAGAAAAACACAGAAGTATGGTTTCTCTGTCCCTATTATGAAAACCACCATCAGATTTTTCTGTAGGAAAAAATTCAGAGTACTGCATTTACCTTTCCATACATGTTTTATTTCTCTGAAAGTACACTGGATTTTTATTACCTAAATTTTTAGGAAGAAGCTAGATATTCAGAATTGCATTTTCCTCCTCACAGAGCCATCATACTGAAAAGATATCTCCACAATATCCTGCAAGACATTATTGTTTAGTCTTCCATGTTTGAGTTATATTCACAGTTTGCAATAGGAAAAAAATTATACTCTCCCTGCTTTGATAACAGATATATTAAGTTAAAATTCATCCTAGAAGTAAAAGGATAAAATTGAGAAAACATATAATTAAAACTAAGATAGAGTCTCGAAATGCAAGATTTGTCATATACGAAAAAGACGCTCTCTACTGATATGATGGAATGATTTGAATCACTTAAAACTCATCTTGAGGAAACAGGAAGATTATACATGCAGAATGATACAAAAACAAAGCTAGATGACATCATAGGTATTCCCGTCTCAAATTTGTCCTTGTTTGACCAATTCTTATTCAGCCATTTCTGTAAGATTTTTGCATGATTAAGGTCAAAATTTAGCCCCATATTTCATCCTGGTCATTCACAATAACAACATACCATTAAATGTAATATAGACAGTTTCTATAAACCTGTTGTGAAGGACGTGATACAAAAAAAGGTAACTTAACCTGTAAACTTAACTTAAACTGAAAGCTAGCTGAAAATTTTCAGAACCAAATGTTTCTGATCCAGCACATGGCACATGAATGCTGTAAAACTGTGTATTCATTTATTATTAGATGCCAGCTCTTCAGATGTAATGAAATCTCATGGTATGATTTGATTTAAATTGTTGAGATTTGTCCAAGCAAAGGATTATTTTTTTGTCATGTGTGTATGCAGTTCTAATATTGCAATCAGTAATAACATCTATTTTTAATGTTACTATGCTCATCTATGTTAATATCTATGGCATTTTTGTTAGTAATCTAGCATCTCCCAAACAGGAAATAAAAAATAATAATAAAAAAAACCTAAAAAAAAAAAAACCAAACCAAAAAACAAACAAAAAAAAAACAAACAAAAAAACTAAAAAAAAAAAAGCTAGAGTGGATAAAAATATCACATTAAACCATAACATATTAAGGAATATTAATCTAGTTGCCTTAGGGTTCCAATTCAGTCCCTTTTTTAATAAGAGAGGGAAGAAGACATATGTAAATACTAATCTTCTGCCTCAAAACCTGTCTTGAATTGGGTTTTAAGCTACAGGTGGTTCCAATAACATTTGAAATCTGTGTTATCTAATACCCAGGTCCTCTATATAAGGACAATTAATACAGATTTATGTTATTTTTCATATAAAATTCTTATATATGTGCTATGTCTATAATATAAGATAAAAGGATGTGTGTCATTTTAGAGGTTAATTCTATTTTTAATATTTTTAGCTGAACAGTTTCTGAATTTTCACTGACTACATTCTTTCATAATTGAAAGGTTCCTAAAGATTTAGCCTGTCACCTTCAATCTTCCTTTTGGAAGCATTACCATCATAACTTAAGATAACATTTCCTCAGTGATTTTTCTAGTAAGAGCCTATGTGCATGTCAAATCAAGTATGTCAAAGCAGGTTTCCATAGGATAAATTTCAGCTGTTTTCAGCTTCTCAAAAATGGTGCTCGTACAGACTTCACTTTTACTAATGCACTTCAATAATGAAAACAGAAATATGGCCATAAAGATCTTTTATACGTTTCACAAAATACAAACTAGATGATTGAGCACTATTTCCTTCATCTACTGGGAATAAACAGAAAAGTGTAGTGGGTGCAATGACTACATACTGATTTAGAAAACAATGTTAATAGCTTGCATGAATAAAAGTCTGTGTAAATAAACAAGTAGCAAAAGAGTGGATGATAGAATATTGAAGACAAGAAAGTTAATATTGCTTTAGGAAAGACTTTCATTAATACATTAATTCAGTCCTGTTGCACCTAAAGTCAACAAGAGTTTCACCACTGATTTTCAGACTGACTTTGAAATTACCCTGCAGCCCTAAAACATAAATGAAGAAAATGCAAATGGCTTAATGAGACAAATAGAAATCAATAAATTTAAAAAGTAATTGCAAAGTTTAGCCTAAACCATTTTAATCTTAGCTGAAACTCTAATGATGCTAGAGTATGCATCCAAGCAGTAAAAACATTTGCACATTTTACAGCAAGCCCTTACATTGCATGGAGAGCAACACAGACACCATTCCCTTATGCATTCCTGATGCTTTACTGTACTCCACTGAAAGCATCTTAGATTGGGTTTCCTAAATGACTATTCCATGTAGGAGTCAATATGTCACAAGCCCTCACTTCATATTCTGAAATATAAATTAAAATGATCATAAACAGAAAATGGGTAGTATATACATTTAAAAATGTTGAGAAACAGTAGTGAAAAAGTATTAGCTGAAGGATCTTACATTTATGTAGTAAGTTAAATGTATAATAGAGGAAGAACGTTCACAGATGTTCTTTTTTCACAAGGTGAATATTGAATAATCTGACTCTTCTTTGTTTGGATCCTGAAGTTTGAATAATTAAACAATAGGTCATTTAAGCTCTGTTGTGTCATCAACTAATTACTACATTTGTGTTTGTCAACAGCTGAGCCACAGTAGTATTTTAAATTCCATTTATTTTGCTTTAGCTTAATGCTTACCGCTACTTTTCCTCTGCTTTTTTTTCCCGTCATGAAAATTAACCCACAATATATCTTTCTGGAAGAAAATAAACAGCTCCCTTGCCAAGCCTTTCATTGCACTGCTTCTTTCCATCATCAATTGTGGTCTAACGGTAGCCTAGTAAAAAGCCAGAGCCTTTGAAGTGTTGTGCTAATTTGATTAATACGTAGTTACATCCTGTTATGATGCACTTTGCCTTATGCATTTTAAATGGAAAATGCAGAGTGGATTACATTTGTGTTAAAAACACAGCGTACTAAATGAACAGCATTGAAAGTGGTCTATAATAACAAGTACTGCAACCACTTTAAACATGTAAAAGGTTATTGCTTGCAGGTTAATGATAATTGTACCAAAATACATGTTTTTGTAACAATTAAGAGGTCAATATAAATACTGGTGAGATTCACACAGCTGCCATAGGAAATACCTGATTTAAGTTCCTTGATTAAAACCAAAACAAAATATTCAAAAGAACCCTCTAAATTGGTGTCCTTCTACTCATCCCCACAAGCACTCCCGGGCTCTAATGTTGCTTCTAACTCAGCTTCTATCCAACCTGAAGAGAATTTAAAGTGCTTATCCATTCTGTTTAAATGAAGAGTTAAATTCAGCTTCTGTGTTGGTACTAAGTGTAATGTTTCCAGTACCTAGCAGAAGACACTGTTCTATTACGTATAGAGTATTTTGGTTTGTATATTTTTCTTTCTCCTTTTAAAAATAAAATACATTGTTTAGTCATAATACCTTGAGATAACAATAATCACCACAGAATAAGAAATACATCACCACACCATCACCATATTATGTTTTAAGTATACTGTAAGTAAAAGATATATCAGATCTAAATTTGTACTTTAAATGTGCATCAGTATGCTTTAGATAGCTAGGTAATTATTGCACCTAATAAACTGCTAACAACACAGTACAGTAAAATTATTTCCATAGAGTTGAGTAAGCACCTTATCAAAACACAGTTCTTTTATGTACTTGTGCTATAACAGATAAAATCTATCAATGGTGACCCAGAAACCTAAGCATCCTAAGTAAAAATTTAAAAATCACAGATGTGGATTAAGATTTGCACAGGAACATCACACAGATCATGCTTCTCATTTTACAGCTCTGCTTGAACTCAGAAAGGTGTAATTCTATTAACTCATCATGTTTTTGCATCTTTCAGTCTTTAGTGTCACTATATTTCTAGCTTGCTTGCTCTTAGAAGCTTATCCAAAACCTCTTTTCTGATTTTAGGTGAAAAAAAAAAGATGTATTATGGAACGTAGCATCATATTTTTGAATGCAAAGGACAAAGAATTAAGAATCGTAGAATCACTGAACAGTACAGTACAGTGTGGAGTCTGCCTACTGCATGGATTTGTTGCCAAATTCAAGGTGGCAAACACTGGTTATTACATCTACCTATCTCTAGGGAGAGACAGTGTGTCTGCATTTGTTTCTAATTTATTTTTAAACAGCTCAATTAATGTTTCTTACCTATTTGTTTGCAAAACTACAGTCATAGGTTTTATTTTCATGTGTATTCATGAAATTGTTTAATTGTTTTCTTTCTTCAATATAGACATGCCACTGATTCTGTTCATTAAATAATACATCCAGAGCTTTTTTTCCTAAAGTTTCCATATGTTTACAGTACATTTATAGGTCATCCTCACTCTTTTGCTAGTTAATAGAATCACAGAATCACAGAATTGCAGAATAAATCACAGAATCATAGAATCATTTGAGTTGGAAAAGGCCTTTAAGATCATTGAGCCCAACCATTAACCTAACACTGCTAAACTCACAACGAAACCATGTCCCTAAGCACCTTATTTGCACATCTTTTAAAAATCTTCAGGGATGGTTACTCCACCACTTCCTGGGCATCCTGCTCCCATTCTTGAAAACTCTTTCAGTGAAGTTTTTCCTAGTGTCCAACCCAAACCTCCCCTGTTCCAACCTGAGGCCATTTCTGGTCTTATCACTTCTTACTTGGCAGAACAGACTGACCTTCATCTCACTACAACCTCCTTTCAGGTAGTTGGAGAGAGAGAGAAAGTCTTCCCTGAGCCTCCTTTTCTCCAGGCTAAACAACCCCAGGACCCTTACCCACTCCTCGTAAGACTCATTCTCTAGGCCCTTCATTGGCTTTGTTGCCCTTCTTTGGACACATTCATTGCAAACTTATAAATTATGTAGTGCCCTTGTATAATGATACTTTTGAGCATTTCTCCTCAGGGTTCCTTTATTCACAAATGTTTATATCAATATTTCTAATGTTTAATCATCAACTTTCTTCTCAATTGTCTGATTAATATGCATACAATATGATCCATACAATCCTTGATAACTGCATGTTTAAAAAATAGTTACTTTTTCAAATATGGTCAGGTTTTAACTTGTGCATTTGCATTTATATGGTTCTGCATTTTCTGAGGTTTTAAGAATAAGCTAAATCTGTCTTCCTAGTGCACATAATAGTTATGCTGGTATCGTAGTTAAGTCTTTATTTCCTTATCACTTAATAACATCACCTAAAGCTAATAATGCTTACTGAAGTTAGTGTCTCTTTGTTTCAGATGCCAGATCTAAAACCCTAATTTTTGATAGTAATACCCAGTGGAGACTCTGGTTCACAGTTTGAATTAATAGAACACTTTTAAAATAGACTGATACAGTATAAATCACTGTAAACCAGAACTGATGCACTTCAAAATTTTACTGAGATTTTAATTTTTCATAAGATCTTTGAAAGTGATTACAAGCAAGTCATTAAGCATAATCATTCT
>WTSP01011639.1:6596-21982 GCA_025331215.1 Actenoides lindsayi | reverse complement strand
CAAATTGGTTTTTTTCTGTTTGCAGGTTCATTTTAATGTAACTCCCATTTTCTGTGTGGTAGAGCCCATCTGGAGGGGAACTCATTTTAAGGCAGTGTTTGTCACACTCTGATGTGAGGTAATATTTTAGATTAATTAAATAACCCTTCAAGATCTCACATTTTTATTTATATCTCATACAGAGTTACATATTTTAATGTATAGTTAGTGGCTACAGAAACATGGTCACAAGGGATAAGGAGAACACTGAGGTACTCAACAACTTCTTTGTCCAGTTTTCACTGGCAAAGGCTTTAGCCACACCACCCAAGGTGCAGAAGGCAAAGGCAGGGATTAGAGGGAATATTTGCACACTGCAAGTGAAGATCAGCTGCAAGATCATCTAAAGAACCTGAAGTTGCAAAAGTCCATGGGACCCAGCAATATCCATCTCTGGTTCCAGAGGGAGCTGATGGATGAAATTGCTGTGTCACCTTCCATCATATTTGAAAAATCATGGCAGTCTGATGAAGGTCCCACTGACTGGAAAAGAAGAAACATAATGCCCATTTTCATAAAGGGGAAAAAGGAAGACCTGGGAAACTACAGGCCAGTCAGAATCAACTCTGTCCTCAGTAAGGTCATGGAGCAGATCCTCCTGAAGACCTGCTAGGCACATGGAAAATGAGGAGATGATTGGTGGCAACTGACATGGCTTCACCAAGGGCAAATCATGCCTAACAAATTTGGTGGCCTTTTATGATGGAGTTGCAATGTTGGTGGGTAAAGGAAGAGCAGCTGACATCATCTACCTGGACATGTGCAAAGCATTTAACACTGTCCCGCATTACATCCTTGTCTCTAAATTGAAGAGACATGGATTTGATGAATGAACCACTCAGTGGATAAGGAAATGGCTGAATGGTCTTACCTGAAGCGGTGTTGTCAACAGCTTGATGTCCAAGTGGACACCAGTGATGAATGGTGTTCCTCAGGGACTGATACTGAGACAAGTACTGTTTAACATCTTTGGCAGTGACATGGACAGTGGGATCCAGTGCACCCTCAGCAAGTTTGCGGCTGACACCAAGCTCTGTGGTGTAGTTGACACATTGGAGGCAAATCCAGAGGGACCCTTACAGCCTTGAAAGGTAGGCCTGTGTGAACCTCATGAAGTTCAACAAGGCCAAGTATAAGGTCCTGCACCTGGGCCAGGGTAATCCCAAACACAATTAGGTTGGGCAGAGTATGGATTGAGAGCAGTCCTGAGGAGAAAGACTTTGTGGTGCTGGCTGATGAAAAGCTCAACACAAGCCTGTGATATGTGAGTGCAGCCCAGAGAGCCAACCGTATCCTGGGCTGCATCAAAAGAAGGCAGGCAGCAGGTTGAGGGAGGTGATTCTCCTCCTCTACTCTGTTCTCAGGAGACCCCAACTTGGTGTACTGCATCCATCTCCGGAGCTCCCAACACAGAAGGACATGTACTTGTTCGAGCAAGTCCAGAGGAGGGCTATGAAGATGATCAGGGGGCTGGAACATCTTTCCTATAAGGACAGACTGAGAGTTGGGCTTGTTCAGCTTGGAGAAGAGAGGAGTCCAGGGAGACCTTATTGTGGCTTTCCACTATATGAAGGGGGCCTACAAGAAAGTTGCAGAGAGCCTTTTTATATGGGATTGTAGTGATAGGACAAGGGGTAATGGCTTCAAACTGGAAGAGGGTAAATTTAGATTAGAAATTAGGAAGAAGTTCTTCACTGTGAAGGTGATGAGACACTAGAAACACGTTGCTCAGGGAAGTTGTGGATGCTCCATCACTGGTTGTGTTCAAGACCAGTTTGGATGGGGCTTTGAGCAACCTGGTCTAGTGGAAGCTGTTCCTCCCTGTGACAGGGGCATTGGAACTAGATAAGCTTTAAGGTTCTTTCCAAACCAAACCATTCTGTGATTCTATCACTATGAAATGAGCACAGAGACTGTTTATGTAATGTTGTCTTTCTATAGTACCTACCCTATTATTTAATCTTCATTATCTCCTTTAACAATAAAAAGAGAATAATTGTTGCATTTACCACTGCCAGGGCACACAGCATACACAGTATATTGCAGTATATACACAAATGCTTCCGAAGTCACCACCATGTAAATAATAGTATGTATGATCTTTGGGCACCTATTCAATGCTGTTTCCTTACTCAGATATTATGTTGCCCTCCCTAGGCAACAAGTTATGTACTGAATACCAACATCAGAATGGGATAAAAAGTCCTTCTCAATAAATCTTTGACTATTTTAAGGGCAAGACAGTAGCTTAAAAAGAAAGAGTGAGGAAGGTTGGTTTCCTCATCCACACAACCAAATAGAGGCATGAATTAATTGTATGTAAAAGCAGTAATTAAGACACTTCTTTTGGACTGAGTCCCATCTGCTGTTCCAGGCCAGTGATCTCTCCCATTAGTCATCTAGCTGAATGGGAAGTTGGATTTTTGGCTTGGTGGGGTTTTTTTTGGAAGGCAGGCAGAAGTGAGGATGGATTGCTTTTACTTAGTAGTCTTTCCCCAAAAGAGGATTCATAGCTCATACAGCTCCAGAAGCTTTGTCTTTCACATCTAAACTCAGATATCTTCCTGATCTTTCTGCTGACAGTCCAAGTCTGGGTTTTGTGGATTTGTAAACTAGGGCAGAAGTTCTGTATGGTTACAAAGAATCTAAAAAGAAAGTGATAAACTATTTAGGATTACAATACCAAAAACCTTTGTAATTGAATTTAACTAGCATACTATTGACAGTACATAAGCAGCAATGGTAGGAGTTGATCAGATCTAATACTTATTTCAAGATAAACCCATGGGAGCAAGAAAACATGCATCAATATGAAATTTTATTTACATTATGGTAGCACCAAACATTCATAAGGATGACTGGCACAGTATTGCTTTGGACCATAATCACTGATAACAGAGAGCATTTTCTTATAAGATATGTTCTGTCTCAGAGGAAATATCCTTTACTTATTAATTTATAGTATATGTAAGGGTGAAGCTGAATAAGTCGGTTAAGCCTTTGAAGCTGTATTACAATAAATAATGCGATTTGTGATTATGCCACGTTCACAGACTAGATTTTAAGCTGAAAAAACTAAGTTTGATATCTAAGTCTAAGTCTACCTGTCCAAACGTGACATGCCTCTCTAAACTAGCTGTCTAATACCCTCTGCAGTCAATGGGAAAAAGAAAGCTTCACAGGAGAATTCAATGTGTTTGTAGCACAAGTGGGATAAATCTTTATAGGGATCTCGCTCTCTGCATTAACTGTAGGATAAACCTAGACAGCTACCTTTGGTGAAAAAGATTTTTCTTTTCACATTGTATCAGCAGCACATGCAAATGCTTTTCATTTTTTGAGGTTTGCTTATTAAAATATGGTGTTGACCCAAAAGTTTGTTAATTGTTCCCTGGATGAGGAAAAGTCAGATAGGAAACCAGAGAAAGTCAGTGTCTGAAAAATTAATTAGTATCCATGTTCATAAGAAATACTTGACAAATGGATGACAGTCTATGTTACTATAAAAGCTCCATAAGTGTGGTGTGTTGAATCAGTCTTTAAAACCTAGCAACTGTAGTAGTAACAGGTAAAGATGCTAGAACAATTGAATGAGATATCGTAGATATTCATGCCCACAGAAAGACTTCAGGGAAATAAATCTAAGCTCATTTTGCTGAAGGAATTTTATCTGAGCCATCTGGTTGGTTGATGTCTCAAATAATAATTGTTGTTTACACAGTGTCCATAAAACAGAAGAACATGGAAGTATAAACTTAGAATCATAGAATCATCAATGTTGGAAAAGACTTTTAAGATCATCGAGTCCAACCATTAACCCTTCTCGACCAAGTCTACCACTAAGCCATATCCCCAAGCACCACACCTATATGGCTCTTATAGGTTTTCATAGAAATTCCTTAAACTACCAAAGAAGTGAAAAGTAAAATTCCTGTAATGTATTTTCAGAATTCTTTTAGTCTAACTAAAAGGATTACAGTGAAGATTTTTCTTCATATGCAGCTAGTCAGTATTTAGAGATTGTTTTATTCCACATTTGTCTTGAGTTTTATAATGGACTATGTAGGCAGCAGGTATGGGAAATATATACCCAGCACACAAGTCTGCTACAAGCATGATTAAGCTGCAGTCCTACCAAATCATAGCAGTGACAAAAACTCCCATGATAACAGTCATGATAAACAATTTTTCTAGTGCAGAAGAAATGGTTTTACATTTTCTAAAATGAGAGAACAAAGATTTCTATATAGGTAATGATCATAAGGTTGAATGAAGTTTATGCAAAATAAATTGCTCAGAAATTCCTGTCACTTCATCAGATGAAAGGTAATATGAAAATTGAATTAGTCATAAGGATAATTATATCACATCATCTAAGAACAAAAGTATTTAATTATTTTTAATGTCTAATTATTTTGTTGACTCTTTTAATTGTTAAGGAATTCAGAGATCAACAAGATGGCTTCTGCAGGAGCAACAGTGTGCTATCTCATTAACATTAACATCATACAGCATTAACAGCAAATTGAAGTATTGTTCCCCAAGTTTCACGTGTACTTAACATAACTCATCATATTAAAATTTTCTGTTACTATCAGTGTATTAATTCTTTACATAACTGAGGAAACAATTAAAGACTTGACTGAAAAGCACAAATTTGTTTCCTGTCATCAGTGATGCTTGAAACTGTAGAAATATAAAAATATTGGTGAAGGTCTTTGCTGCTATGGAGCCAAAAGGCCAATAGTACATTTCTGCTTTGTTATTTTAAACACATGAAACTTCACTAAAAATATTTGCAAATGTAAAATGCATATTATAATTAAAAAGGTTGAACTTCATATAATCATTTGCAAATTATCCTGTTAGCTTTAGGAGATAACACTATCTTTACAAAGCAATGAAAAATGAGAATGACTTCCTGCTAATTGTTTAATTATGTTGTTCCTTCCATTTCAAATATTTCAGTTATTTTATTTCAATTACTTTTTCCCATCTGTCAAGACAGTTTCATAGTCCTAGGAGGTATATCATTGTGTCAACCTTAAATACATAAAAATTAGGAGTTATAGCCCCCAAAAGTTACTGATCACTATACCTTTCAATTAAAAGAAACCAGAGGAACAAAACTTCAACATGCTTTCCAACATACTGAAAATTTTTTTAGTCTTTTAGCTGCATATTGGCTTGTAGAAATAACTGAATTCCTTAAGGGTGAATGGAAAGGCATTTCTCATGGATGAATATTGTATCTCACTCAGTAAAAAATGATACAAACTTAGCATTAGAATAGTCTGATCTGGTATGTGATTAAATTTATAACATAATGCATTTTGCTGAAGGGTAAATTATTGATGATACTATCCATAGTTATAAATGTAAATCTTTTCCAAAAATATATCATAGCAGAGCTGAAAAAAGGGAATGAAAATTCAGTTTTATTTATTACCTCTCATACATTTTCAAATTATTTTCCAGCAAACAAATTACTGAAGACCAATTTTGCCACTTCATCTAAAAGAATCTGGACTTTCTAGAAAAAAAATAACATTAGTGAAGGCTTGAAACATGACAAAAAAGTGGATGCAGATTGAGGAATTTTAAGAGGATTATCATGTATTGTTAAATTCCATGCAGTGTTTGATCTTGCTTCCACCATTAAGTATGAATGTGTTCTGATGCCCTTTCATGCTACAGTTTTCAATGTTTCTTAAAACTTACAGGGTATGTTATGTACACTCCTGACTCAGTTTTATCAAGAAAATATGTATTTTCCTTTTATAGGGATGTTAGGATAAATTAACAAGACCTGCTGAATACTGGTTTGGTTGTGAATTACCAAATAAATTTAGTTTTAATTCAGTACGCAAATAATTTCATCCATTTCTAAAACCAAAAATTTAAATATATAGAAACTGCTCCATACAATTTAAAATAGTAAACTGTGGAATGTCATAGCTGGAGTGTACATTCAAAGACGGTAGAAATGTAGTTTTAGAATAGATGAACTACATGAGGTTTTGCTAGCACCCCTTTTAAAACATTGTGGCTGATTTTCGTGTGTTGCTTTTCTGAAAGAGAAGAGATGTCTGATTTGTACATTTCTATCTTGTATTTACAATATGCATTAACAATATCACAAAGGTGATTAATAATAATTAGATTTAAAAAACCAATTACTTTATTTGTGTTTTGGAGACACCGTGGTCAGTGATGTTGCCTACTGCCCTAAAGACACCTATCTTTTTGCTGTTTCTTCTTCATGAAAAATGAAATGCTCAGGTAGCAACCTTACTCCAGTATCAGTTACTTGAAGTTTTGCTGTAAGGTAACAAGAGCTGGCAACAACACAGTACAAACACAGCATGAGGTTTTATGAGAGCTCAATCTTGATGGGGAAAGATATACAAGTCATGAAAGATGTCCCAAAGGACTTAATGTTTTTCTGTTCTTTTTTCCCAAATGTGGAATGAAATTCTAAAGCATTTGTTTCTAAAATCTCTGCTATAAACTCTCCCTTCCCTATAATCTCGTCAGCTCTGGGGCAACAGAATCTCTTAGGTCAGCCTTGCTGTTAACAACAATGCTTATATTTCTCCTCTATTTCATGGCAGTAGAAAGGAACAGATGATTTATTTTTAGTGAGTTGCTCAACCCTATAGAAGGAACTCAGTGACTTTTTTAAAAAACTGGCAGGATTGCCAGCAATAGCACTACTCACAGTAGTATTAACTACATCTATAAACCCCAGCATCACTTCTCTTATCTCAGCCACAGTCGTACATCCTTCAATTTTTCTTTCTGATATTTCAGGCTCTTTTTTCCACAACATGTTGAGTAATGTGTGAGATAAACTGCCATGTGTTATGAGACCAGTAGAGCATGTGTGGGTGAATTAGCTACATTATCAGTATAAATGACAAAAAATGTTTTCTGACCCATAACATATGTTTGAGTGAGAAGAGAGAGATTCAAAAGAAAGCAATAATGATATGATACTGCTATTCTGTCTTAAAACAGATGCTTCATTTAAAAAACCAAAGATACTAATAACAACAATAAAAAGTTGTTTAGTGTTCAGTATTCTTTTCTTAAAAAAAAAAAAACAAAAACCAAAAAGAAAACAAAAAGAAGAAAAGAAGTTAGTTTCTTAGAGAAAATAAAATATTTTAAGGGAGGAGTCTCTTCTCTATTCCCAAACTGAGAAACTTAAATTTTCACCTTCCTTACCTTAAGTGGAATTTATTTGCTTAAATCCACCCAGCACTGACTGAAGAATCGATACTACAGTATTAGTACAGCATATCAGTAATAATAATATAATAATACAGAATATCAGAATAATGCTATAACAATAATACAGTATATCAGAAAGTGTCTCTTTCCACAAATAAATATTCAAAAAAAATTAAAATCTGTAAGACTAGAAGCAACATTAAAACAGAACTCAGAAAATGATATTGTGGATTTAAGTGATGTTACAGTAAGGATGCCATCAAAAAGTTTTAGGACTATACAGATGATTTTTAAGATGCAGTTGTCTAAAATAATATTCCATAAAAAGGAAATAGCAAGTAAGCTTTATTATCTATGGAAATCACTCTTTAAAAGATTCATTCAATTACAATATACCAAAGCATGTCTGTAAATACTGACTGCAGTAGGAAGTTCATTTCACAGCCAACGCATGAGAGAAGGAAGTGTTGTTCCCAGACATCTGAGCATGACAATGACATTTGTTCAATCATCAAGCAACCACCTTTGTGCTTTCACTCATCCTGTCTTGTAGATTTGCAAGAAGGTTTACTCAAACAATCCAGAAACCAATTCATTATCAGTCCTCAACCTCTCTGTAAAAGAGCCTTTTGCTACAATGCCTCCATAGAGTGTGATGCAAATCAAGCTCCTGTTCCATGGGCCTGCCATGGCCACAGTGCTGCTGGCTAGGGAGATGCATAGCACAGAGCCATGGCACCATCCCTCCGAACATAGAACGAGTCGTACCCCACAGCAGCCTCTCCATGCCATGAATGGAGGGCAGAACAGATAACTTGAATGAAAAGTCAGGTGCTTCAGTTAGAGGTACAACACCCACCCTCCAACCCTGCCTCTCTCTGTTCCTCTGCTCTGCCCCATCCATGTCCCAGTGCCATCTTTTATTTTCTGCTTGAGCTAAGAGTCACTTGGGACAGGCTTTTCTTTTCAGGCTCCTGCACACTTGGACCTCAGCTACCAATCTTCTCCACTCTAGTGGTAATAAGTATGACAAAGGTGGTTTTGCTTTGCTATTGCTATGAAACAGGACCTCTCCAAAAGCAGTACCCGGTGCTCACTGAGAGCCCACCAGCATTGGGGACCCTGCTCATTGCACTGGTGGAGCCACGGCTGTGGCATAGAAGTAGGCTGAGGCTGCACGTGGAGAAGGCATTAGGAAATGCAGTGAGGAAAGTGATGTTTCACTGGGGTAGAGGCTTTCATCAGGTAATTCTTGAGGTCACTTGTTATTGACAGAGATTCACAGAGTCTGCATGGGATTCCTGACATTTTCTTATTTCTTCCCACCAGGTTTGAGGTTTAAGTAAATAAATAAACAACAAAGAAAAAGTCCAAGAGAGGATTCTGGCTCTCATGATGCAAATCCAGAATGCTTTTGATTCCAACTATGTTCTGTTTATATTAACAAATGAAAATACAAAGCCATGTTTGCAAAAAACCCCCAAAAACCTAAAAAGCTGCTCTGTCAGAAAATCATTCTCATAACCATCATTGTTTATATTATATTCCTTCTCTACATAATTAAAATATAATCTTAGCAAAATGTTTCCTGTATGAGGTAAAGAATTTATTTTTTAATCAGTTTTATGGTACCAATGAAAGGAAAAGAGGAACATACATAGCTGTCATAAGATATTATTCCATTGCCTCCCAGCCTCATTGAACAGCAATACAGTCTAGTCACATGTTAATTATTTATACTGAAAGACTCCATCATGTGTAAAAACAAGAACTTTGAATATCATAGGCTGAAAAATTTTATTTATATTTTGACATCAAAATAACTGATCTAATTTTTAGATATGAGAAATGTCTGCACTATTACTAACAGAAAGAATGCAAAAAACCCACTTCATCTGGTAGATCTAAATGCTGGACAAATATGACTCTGATACAACATGCTAAAATCGACTTCGGTCTTCATTTCAGTAAAACAGCTTTTGGTTAACTGGACAATAAAATTTAATAGTACACATCTACCACAGGTAAGTTATTTGATATTCAGTTCACTTCAGTATACCCTTGTGAGTTATTTCAGTGTAAATTGTACTGTTCGAATGAATCCTGTGCTACTACATCGAAGAATTTTAAAATCAGACTTTTTGGAGCCGGGGAGACACCCGAAAGGCTTTTGTGAAATGTTCCATTATCTGGGTATATTGAAAACATAAGCCATGTAACAGCAGCTTTCTGTTTAAATTGCTGTTGTCAGACTTCAGAGTTAGTATGCACAATAAAGAATTAGAGACTTAATTCATGCAGATCATACCCCAGAAATCCTGCTTGCAGCTTTGAGGTCTGTAATGCAGATTTTTGGTGACTGAACCATTCCTGTGGGCTCCCATGTGAACAGGAGTTCACCCTCTGCTTTTAGTTAAGGCACAGTGATAAGCAACAGGCAGTTTAGGTAACCTGCCATTTGCAGTCTTTATCTAAGCAGAGCCCAATTCTTCTATTGAAGGTTTAATTCTTATTTAACTTAAGATATTTTTTCTGAAAAAGAATAGCTCGTGTAGGCCAGATATGTTTCATGTTTACTGTGTTTAATATATAATAACCATCCTCCTTAAAAAAAAAACCCACCCCAAACTGAAAGCCCTCCTCATTTTAAAATAACACTAAGCTAGTTTACATAGAGACTTTACAATCACATTATTTTTCAATAACTTATTTTCATTGATCGGTCTAACAGTTTGACATGTTATTTATGGGCTACTGTGATGAATCACATCCGTTTCCAAGGTAAAGTAAGCAAATTCTCTGTTTATAGGATTAAAGTTGAAGGTCAAACTTTGATTATATTTTCTATTCTACTACAGCAATATAAAGCAAGGCCTTTAGACTTCAGAATTGGCAACCAGTCATATGAGATGCTTTTATACTTAAAAATTGACCACAAATCTTGAGTAAATCATAATTAACATCCAAGAGGCAGGAAAGCTAGTAGATGACTGCAATAGACTTTAAGAGTAATTTTTTTTGTGTTTTGAATATGCATTTTAATATTTTCTTTTTACCTTGCAAAAAGGATTTATTTATTTTTAATCTGTTTTAAGAAAAGAGTTTATGTCTACCAAAGTGTGAGATCTGGGAAAACACTAACCTTCAATGCATATGGTGTCATGGGGTATTTATCTAACTCATTGGCCCACTGCTGTTGAACTTCTACCAGTGTATATTTATCAGTAAGCCATTGGCAGGTGCAAGTGAAATTTGCTGCGTCCAGAAATGTACTGTATAAACAACATTTAAACCCGGTTTTTAGCAACACATTATAAAAGCCTGAGTTGGGATATCAGATCTGCCGAAGCACTGGTGATCTTAAATTGTAAAGGATGTTGTTGTGCAATGTAATAAAAGTAATTACTTGAATGCCCTGCACTCCAACCACACACAATGCTCAGCATGCTCACATAGCCAAAAGGAGGGGGAGGAGATGGGGGAACCATTTGTGTTAAAAGATAAGCATGTTCCACTGAGAATCTCATCCAAAATATCCCCACTAAATTATTTAACAAAGGAAGCATGAAAGTAAAGATTGCGAAGTGTGTGATTTCAGCAAGCTGTGGAGAGGTTGCTTACGAGGCTTCTTGTGATGCAACACAAGGATTATTGCATTTGGATTAAAAGTACTGACCTTGCTTCATCACCCGGCTTTATAAACCTGACTCTACTGTGCATGTTTGGGGTTTTTTTTTGTCTTGGAAGGATTTATGTCAAATCATTTGTTATCACATATGTTGTTGTGCCAAGATTTTGCAAATCCTGGCTTGTAATTGTAGCCATCCTTTTAGGTCAGGATGAGGGAATATTTTAGGATCATTCAAGGGAAAGAGGAAGGATTCTTCCTTCATACTAGAATTCTTTAGAGAGGTCTGAATCATGTTTAAAGATTTTTGCACAGGGAGGCTTTGCTATGGGTACACTCCCTTATAAGCATGGAAGGAGGAAGAGACACACATTCAAACGGGAGCACCCCCAGTTCACAGGACTTTGTGGTGCTGGCTATGTCGAGGGACTTATTCTGGAGCTAAAGGGAAATGGTTGAGCTTAATAAGAAGGGGTTAGTGTAGAAAGACAGAAATATGCTGTGGCCTCATGGATATGGTGCTGGAAATGAGTGAGGTTGTGCAAACCTTGCTGTCTGTAACTATTATTAAGATAAATCTAGGGATCTCTCTAGTCCTTTTTGGGAACCCGTATTGGACCTTTTTTAGCTGTTCTGGCACACTCCAATGGATGAAAAGAATTGAACTGACCAAGGAGACTGAGCTACCTCCTGGGTCTTACAGCTTTAGTTGTGTCCAGGAAGGGATGTGAAAGAGCTGGAAACATGCTAGGGAAGTCTGGTGAAGTTAATTGACTTCAGGAGATCTAGACTGGCTGTAGAGCTCTTATACAGTCCTGAAGAGCTTGCTAGCAATGCAGAATTTTGTCACTCTGGAGCCCTACACTGTTCCTTTTTGCTCAGCTCTCAATAAAGGAGGTACATAAATGTCCCAGTTCAGGATAAGCCTCAGGAAGCACAAACTCTAAAACAGCCTATCTCAGAGACACAATTTGTGTCATAGCCCATACCTACAAATTGCTGCATCCCTGTATGAAAATGACCGGACTGGAATGGCAAGTTCACCACAAAGACAGAATGAAGATTAGATCTGTTTCCTTCCCTGACTATGTGTTGCCTTCGACAGGGGCAAATTAATACCCTGTACTGAAGCCAAAGGTGAATTTTGTGGTAAGGGAGATGTTGGACACCACACAGCTCCTGCCAGCCACCCTGTGGACACCTCCTGCCGTCAACTATGCACTAAGTTTAGCAGGGCTTGACCCAGAGCTTATGCAGAATGAACAAGATTCAAAGTGGAGCCTCTGCTCTCTCTTATTCTCAGGCTGAGATACAGAGTGTCACACACAGCCTTGTCCTTAACAAATCAAATTTCGAATTCTCTTCTGCAGTTCACTCTTTATCTCTGAGTTACAGCACCCACTTAAATTAAACAATTCCATGTTTGATTTAGCACACAAAAGCATTACTGTTGTCAAATAGGTCTTCAGATTTGAAGTTTAGTGCGATTAAAATTAAATACTGCTAATTGCGAATTGAGTGCCTCAGCTATTACTTGAATTCTGTCATCATGACTTGGGACTACAGACATGAGCAAGAATTTTCAGGATTGGACTCCATATTCATTAAGCAAAATACTGCTTTTTTTCCTAAGTTGCAAGCAGCAGATGGATCACAACAGGACCCTTATACAGCATAAAGGTGAGCAAATAGATAATGATTTACAGGATCAGAATCCTCCCAAATGCGTTGCTTACACTTCACTGATTTCTGCTAACAAGGATTAAACAGTGCACAGTTTTCTTGTGTACCGTGACTTTTGACAACAACAAAATGTTCCCTTTGCCATATGACACAGCCAAGTCCAGATGTGCTATTTTGGTTTGAGATGGTTAAACTTTTTTTGTTACTATGGAGATTATCTACTGAATGGTTTACTTACCACCCCAAAGCTGTCATCGCATACTGTTTAATTTATAAAGCTGGTCCAAATCTCTGTGGAAAAAGTCACCAATATTTCTCACAACTTTGATTTATTTTTCAGTGTCAGCCAAGACATAACATTTATTATGATTCACCTTACTATGATGACATTTCATTTTTCTTGCTGAAGAAGATGTTCCTGAAAAAAGAGATCAAAAATCTCCTTAGGCTTCTCGATATCACATAATAAATGAGGGGGTCTGTTTTTCCTCAGTGCCTCAATAGGAAGAAATGTTTATCTTTCAGGACCAAGCCCCCAGAGAATATTTACAAAATTTGTTGCAAGGTGTTGAGCCATAAATCTGAAGTTCAAAACCTACATCAAATAGAAATTAAGATCTGTAAAATACAGTGTAAAACAAAAAGTCAGAGGAAAAAATGTAAATATTTTAAGAATTATTCAAATCCTTAAGTATCTCCCCCCAAAATAATTTTATCAAAGGGACTTCAATGCTTACATTCTGAGTATTCTAAATTAATTAAATGTTTTCATTACAGTGTGTTAAAATAAAAAAAGTTAAACATTCTGAGGTTGCTATAGATAGCCAGCCAAAGCCCATTACACTCTTCCTTGAGCAATAAAGAGAGAGACTTAAAATATCATCTGCTTTACCTAAGAAATTGTTATTAGAAGCTAAAATCCTACACTGTTTCATTATAGTAAATGAATATTAACTTACTTTATGAAGGAGAAAAATGTCTTCCAGAAAGCTCATGGAAAACGGTCCACAGTAGGATACAATTAAAATAAATAAATAAATAAATAAATAAAAATAGCCATATTATCTTACTATTCAATAACTGAACTATAGTTCCCTTGAAAACAGCATCACCCTCATGCTCATTTCATAGTAACACTTGCTTTATCTCATCCCACAATCTGTAAGGCATACCAGGATTTTATTGCCTCTGGAAAGACTAAGAAAGGTGCCCTAATACATTTATACATAACAGATATTTATTGAAGTGTTCATATTTACTTTTATGCATTTTTTTATATATTAGCATTAAGAACTTATTAAAATTAATACTGAAACAGAATAAATATCATGTTGAGCATTGGAAGCTGAGGGAAACAGCATCTTGGAGGCATTTCTAGTCTGAGGCTCCAGTCACTTCTCAAGTCACATAAAGGCACATGTCATAGGGGTCATATAAAGGTCTTTACTCTGATACTAGCTTTAAAGAGACCCTCTATGGGAACACCCATGTTGGAAGATAGTGAGCTGTAAAAACATGTAGCCTAGCCTGACTACTAGCACATGAATAGTCAGACAATTTTAAGTTCTTACAGAATAGTTTCTGATTTCTGGTGAAAGCTATTCTATGAAACAGACATTTCATTTGCTGCAACCATGTTCATGCATGAGTGTGAGGTGCCGGTGCATCACACATCTTAGAAGCATAAAGCTGTTTCATTTCCCCAATTTTATGTTTTCTTAGTCAGTCCCACATCTGAAAACCTCCATCCCTGCTTCTGCTCAGAGTCATATTCCTCTCTTACTTGTTACTTTCTTTCCTGTACACAGTATGTCAAACAACTGCTTATTCCCCTGCATTTTAGCATACTGCCAGGGAACATACTTAGTGTGGCTTCACAAGACTGGCTATTGAGTGACTTTATGCAACTGAAACATTGCTGTGGATTTAGGATATTTTTTTTTACTGGATGAGTTTTAGGCAAGCTATTACCTGTTTCAGCTGTCAGTGCTGTTGCACAAACACATACACTAGCACAGGGCAAAGAAGAGGTGCAAAGGTGGGATAAGAGGCTGGAAGAATGGAGGGCCAGGAACTTTTTACAGCAGCAGAAGTTGCTTCAGTTCGCATCCATTACAGGCTCACTCAGTTTCCTTGCACAATACTTTGCTCAGGTCTGTATGTGTCCAGCTGCAGCTTCACGCAAAAAGAAGCTCTACAAGGAGTGGAAGGAAGGACAGCTAAAATGGGGAACGTACAAGGAAGCTGCTCAAGCAGCAAGAGACCTGGTCAAGAGAGCTAAAGCTCACTTAGAATTAAATCTAGCCAGGGAGATTAGGGGTGATGCCAAAAATTTCTATAGGTATATGAATGGAAAGAAAAAGTCTAGAGCAGGTGTGGGCCCCCTCAGAAAAGAGACTGGAGAACTGGTGGCAAGTGATGCTGAGAAGACTTAGGTCCTCAATGACTTCTTTTCCTCAGTCTTCATTGGCAAGGGTTCCAGCCACACCCCCACAGCCACAAAAGTTGATGGCAGGCATTGGATGGAAGAACTGCCCACTGCAAGTGAAGATCAGGTTTGTGACCATCTGAAGAACCTGAAAGTGCACAAGTCCATGGGACCCGATGGGATACACCTACCGGTGTTGAGAGAACTGGTGGATGAGATTGCTAAACGCTATCTATTACATTCCAAAAGTCATGGCAGTCTGGTGAAGTCCCCACTGACTGGAAAAGGGGAAATCTAACCCCCATATTCAAAAAGGGAAAGGTGGATGAACCTGGGAACTATAGGCCAGTCAGTCTCACTTCTGTGCCTGGT